>JANHGN010018159.1:0-48401 GCA_024605025.1 Megaceryle maxima
GGGGGGGGGGGAGGGGGGGGGGGGGGGGGAGGCTCCAGCTTCCAGCAGGTCCCGGCGGGAGGCGCCGGGGGGTCGGCGGACGCGGGGGGTGTGTAGGGAGACCCGCCGCTGTGACGGGGGTGGGCGCGTGTGTGTGTGAGTGCGTGTCCGCGCTGCGCCGCGGTGACTGTTCCCTGAAGTGGGTGGGACGTTGGCCCGTTCCGGGAATGTTCCATGACGTGTAAACGCCACAGGAAGGGGGTTAACGAAGGGCTCGGCCGGGGCCGCCGCCGGGCCCCTCCTTCGCTCCCCCCCCCCTTCCCCGCCGCCCGCCAGCGGGGCTGCCGCGGGGGTGGCGGCAGCGGGCGGGGGCGGCGGCGCGGGGGCTGCCGGGGGCACGGTCCCTTATGTAACGCGGGTACGTGTGCGGCCGGCGGTGATTATGTAAGCGGCACGTCCGCGCCTGTCGCATAGGATACCTCACGCCGGCACAGCGGCGGGAGTCAGGTGGGGGCGCCGCGGGAAGCCCCGGCGCGTCCCTGCTGTTGGGGGGAAGCGGCGCGGGGAGGGGAAAGCCCCGGCTTCGCCCGGGTTATGTCCCGCACTTGGGCAGCCTCTTCTGATCTTCCCCGCCGGGGGCTACCGGGCGGTACGGCCTTCCCCTTTGTGAGAGGGAGCCCGGCGTGTGGGGGAAGGACGTGATGTCTCTGCTCCAGGTGGTGGCCTGAAGAGCCCCGAGCTGCGGGTGGGGAAGCCGGCGGGAGGCCCCGCCGCCTCATCCCGCTTGGCCCGGGGTCTGGGCCGGCCGCTGGCGAACACGCCTTGTCTCCGCGGGCAGGCGGCCGGGGCTCGCCCCAGGACAACGATAAAAGTCCTCCGAGCTTAATTTCCCAGAAAAAGGTTTCTCTGTTTTTCTTATTAGTTGGCAGTAATGGTTAAGCGTTATTTTGAGGTGTTTTTATTTTTTTACCTTGATATGGTAATTGCAAAAATTAAACAACTTCTCAAACATTCAAGTTGGGTTTTTTTATGACGATAATTCTTAAATACCCTTTTAAATTAAACTAAGAGAAATACTAATGAGTTTCAGTAGAATTATTTAGCTAAATAATTTCCCTTCTCATTTTACTATTAAGCCATCTTTAATGTAAAACTTGTCTGGTTTTGTATATTATTAAATGGTATAAATATTCCTACTTAGTCAAGGGTGTTATTTTTTTTCCCCTTTCTAATACATCTATACTGTGAATTATTCTGAAAGGAGGAAATGAGGTGGCCAGGGTGGCAAAAGCAGACCATTAATCGATAGGTCTGTGTTCTCCCCCTCCACAGAGCTGTGCGTGTGGATAGTACCGTCTGTTCCGTCTGTGCAGCTCCTAGCACAAGGGGGCTCCGGTCATTAGGAGTTCTGGGGACACCGAGTAATTACAGTAATTACCAGATTAGAAGAACTACTGATCCAACAAGGTGCAAATTCAGGGGGCCCAATTTTTAAATTCTGTTGTTGTGAATTATCCCTGACCACTGGAAGAATTTCATCCTCAGGTTATGAGGACATGGTGCAGAATCCTCAGTGTTTCATAGCAGAAATGATACATAAACATGCTAAAAAAAGTGCATCTGTTTTTAAAGATAGGAGAGTCTCTGCCTGTTGGGTTTGCAGCATGTGGACATATTTAGATAGATTCACCGTAACCTGGGGATTATATTTATTTACAGTCAGATATGAAATATTGCCTTATTCTTCCAGTCAGGAGATACTTTTGAAATTTCAGGAATGTATTATCTGAAACTTTCATCATGTTTGGTGTGGTGTTTTTAATTTTATTTTTGCTTTGCCTCATTTAAAAAAAAAGTTAATGTTGCAGATTAGGCTGAGATGTTTTTTCCCATGTGAGTTTTTAAAAGTTGCTATTCTCATCTGTAAATAGATGTAAGGTTACTATAGTTTTCTGCTGTGCAAAGGTAGCAGTGATATGGTACACAATCAGGATGTCAGTACTTTTGCTGATAGACCAATCCAATTTTTTAACGTTTTGTAGGCTGTTGTATTGGCGTTATTTTCCAATGCTATTAGCCATAGCAGTTATATACATCCGGGCTGAGATGGCACATGAAAATATCACTGCTATGGATAAGAATAAAATTGAGCAGCACTTGTCCCAAAGCACAAATGTAGAGGACTTTTAATTGTGTATCTAAGTCCAATTGTGTGGCAACAGTGCAGAATGCTTCTTTACAAAGGCAGATTTTTAGATTCTCAAGTGACCAGATTGCCTCATATGTGAGATCTGTTTACAAACCTTCTTGTTACTATGAAGACAAAACAGAGAGCCATACGCATTCATGTGGTCCTTGCTGAATAATGGTACATGTGTCTGCTTGAGTGTTTGGCAGTGTATCTTGTTTAGTTTCTGTGGTGGCACCCTACAAGGCCATTCTTTTTTGTCTTTTAACTATTTCTAATACCATTGATTGGGCTCAGTTGTATGAATAAACTTATGACACTGGTCTGCATGTTTGTAACTAAGCTGGAAGTTTTTAAAGCAGGACACTTTTTGCTGAGCATTTTGCCAAACTTTGTTTATTCATTTATTTAGGTGCTTGTTTTTAAAAGAATTAAGGTGAATTGAATTTAAACAAAAGTGAAAGTAATGAGTACCATTTCACATGTCTCACTCCTCATAATTTTCGAGTCATCAGCAGGGGCAGTTAGCTGTTACTACTTTTGAAATTTAACCATATTGGGTAAGGTAATGGAAATAGAGGAGCTGTGTGTCTGGCACAAGCAGTTTACTTAATGAAATACTGCAACACTTACCCATCAAAGAGAAGAACGCTATTTAAGAGTATTACTGTAGAGTACACAAGTCAGTGTAGACAAGTCCCAGTTATGTGACTTGTATTATGAAATATGACAAGCTGTCTTTCAAATTTAAGTGTAGTAGAGCTTCATAATAAGCTGTGGATGGTTATATTGGTAATTGCCCATCAAGCTCTGTAAGTAGAGCTTACTTAGCAAGTACTACTTCCATGTAGTTCTCACTTGATTCTGCATAAGAATTCCAGGTAAATTGCCAGAGCTGAGCACTAATATTCTCTGCCTGTTATAGGCCCTAACATAAATTTGGCCCAGCAAAAGTTATTTTTTCATGCCAGTGGCCTTCACATAGGGTAAAGAGAAGAGAATGTTTTATCCATCTTACCTCCGTTCCTGAGAAGAGGTGAACCTGACAGTTAAATTATTGGTCCTCCTAGCAGGAGGAATACATAGTTTTTATTAGATCTGATGGGTTAAAGTCTTCAGCAAGGGTTAATTGCTAATACTCTTGGGAGCTGCACAGAAGTGTTGAGTGCAGAGGTTGCATACCTTTGTTATTTGAAAAAGGTCCGATAAATTATGAGGAAACTGCTTTAAAAATTCTTTCATTTAAAGAGGCAGGTTATTTTTTTTAACAGATTCCTTAATTTCTGAAGTAGTATGTTACAGATTAAAATAACTAATTTTGAAATTAGCTGTGTTCTTTTTGTTGTTGTTGTTGTTGTTTTGTTTTGGGTTTGTTCTCCTGTAATTTACCTGGGGGTTTTTTTGTTTCTTTTTTTACCCCCTTCAGTAGAAGGAACTATCTAGCAGTGCCTGAAGAAACAAAGAAACAGCAAGGGGAAGTGTAAGCTAGATGGAAAATGGAGAATAGTGTTTTTTTTCACGTTTCTATCAGTCATTTTGGATGCTACATTTAATTAAAGTAGCACTGAATTATCACAGAAGAATGAAAGCTTCAAGCTGGCTGTGACATTTTAATAGGAAATAGCAGCTTTGTACAGTTTTGATTCTCTTTTGGGGGCTTAAGCATTTTTTTATAAGACTTTGCAACAACTGTTCTATTTCAGCAGGAAATACTAAAAAGCAATTAATTGGGGACATATTTTTCATTCTCAAGTGAAATTAGGACTTGTAAAAGTGCTGGTCTGGCAGCCTGAAAGCAAAAATCCATTGTAAATGGAAGTATTAGAAGTTTTCCATGATAACAAACTAGTGAGCCACTATTTGGACCTCAAGAGATCATCAGTGAATTTCAAGAATATGTTAGTCTCTGGAAACATATAATTTTTAGATTTTTTTTTTTATTTTTATTTTTTTAACTGAAAAAGTAAGTAGGAGGCACCACATACCTCTTATTTTAGCATTCTGAACTTTTGTTCATAAATCAGTTGACTTTGCCCAGAACTACTCATTTGTAGTAGGTTGCCCCTAGTCAGATTTATTCCCAGAGACCTCTCTCACAAGGCTGTGAGCATGGAAAAGGGGTGAGAGGGTATGAGTATGGGTAGGGGAAACAGTCTGATGTGGTGTTCCCAAATCCCCAGTGTGAAATAATCAGAAGATGTACAAGTGTCATATGCAACTTGCCTGTCAAATTAAAAGTCTCCTGCATTTGTTTTTAATTTTTTTTTTAATTGTCCTGTGATTAATTTCTCACCGTCATTAATATGGTCTAAACATAAGAGTTTATTCTTGCTCTGAGGAAGTTTTGTGGGTTCTGGGTGCTTATTTTCATTTGTCTTTAAGGCATGCTTTGTACATTTGAAAAACGGTTGCTCTCTGTTCTCTGCATGCCAGGGTAATAGCAGAGTGTGGACCACAACTGTTTATGGTCACAGTGTTGCTTGCATTTCCGTATTTCCTTGTTCTGCCCCTCTTACTGTTTCTTGAAACTGAATATTGCCTTTTACTTTTCCATGGATTTATATACGAGTGAGCAAAAACTTATATGTGGTTTTGTTTGTTTTTTTTTTTCCTTCACTTGCTGTGGATGGGGATCTCGGGGTATACCTACCAAAGAATGTATCACTTAGATGGTAGTATTCTTAAAGTAATACAGTGTACCAAAATGGATGCAATTATCTGATATAGATTCCCTTGGTACATGGTTACACTGCTGTAACTAGTTTGTATACTGATTATATTATTTTTTTCAGAGTCTGTTTATGCACTTTCTACCTCTGTCAGTGTAGACTTTGTCTCAACAGAAAAGCTCTGTCTAAAAATAGCATAGAAACCATAAGTAACATAATAATGTAGTTGTTAATGGGTTTATGGCTACTTTGTGTGGACGTGACATTTGCTCTGTTGCACCTCCATTTGTGTTTAACAGAAAATTATTTGTTTTGATTTTCCTTGTGATTGACAATTCTGTCATAATCTGCTTACAGAGTCTGAAAAATGCAAGAAATTTCTGCCTGCACAAAAAAAATATTTCTGTTCTTAAAAATGTAAGTTAATTTCATTGCAACTGAAGTTGCAGTAAACTGCTGTAGCTCTGTCGAAAACCTCTGATTTATGTAAGCTGCCAAAGGGGGAGGAAAAAAGGTATACAGTATCTTTTGAAAGGCATGCTTTCATTGCTGTTGTTTCCTACAGGCCACACATGCTGTTGTGTCATACAAACTCCAGGTTTGATTGCTGCAGCAAGTTTCTTTTTTAGACAGTGGTTTATTGGAAATTCCATACAAAGGAAAACAGATACTTTGCATGTGTAGTTCAGTTTAACAGAAAAGTGAAAACTCGAGGAGCTAAAAGGGAATTCTAATTTACAGTGTCAGGTGACATTTCAAAGGTAGCACAGCAAGGTAGGGTTTGGCCCTCTTTTTAAGAAGACTCTTTTGAAGAAACAGGAAAAGCTTAGATTATTTTCTGAAATTTATAATGAAATGACATTTTGGCTACAAATGTTAGTGTTGCTGCTGGCCTGACTGGGCTAACTTAATCCTCCCCTGCCTCTCTAAGCCCTAATGGTGTGCCTGGGGTTTTTGTCTGCTGGGCTTGGTGGTGGACTGTCAGAGCTTGGGTGCCTTCCTTATTAAATGGTTTATGAATATGGAGTAATACTGGATGTTTTCTAATAAGCAACTTAAAAGGCTGAAAAAAATGTCTAATTACACATTGCAAGGCATGATAGAATCTCTGAGAATTTAGTAGAGTAGAATGCTGTATTTTGTTAAAATATTATTTAGTGAGTAGTCTTTCTACGGAGTAATATCTGTGCTTTGGCAGAAAGGAGCTTTTTGTTTTAAACTATCCAACAGGACGTGATCAGCATTATCAGAATTAATCTTACTAGACAGTGGAGTTTTCTGGCATATTGGTTTTTTTTTTTTTTTTTTTCTTTAAATAAGATAAATGGCCCAATCTCTGTATTTATGTATTTTGTATTTGTGATTTGCATTAAAACAAAATGTGCAGTGTGTCAAAAAGGAATAGCATGAAATAACTGGGGTTGCCCTTCCTTGAAAAGAAAACTTGGTATTATTGAGTTATATCAAAAACTATTTAGTTCAGACCAAAGTTGGTATTCAACAGAGACTATGTTGCTGCCATCTATTAGCAGCCTTCATAGCTCAGCGTAGTTCATTTTGAGTGTAGTTCACAAAAGACCTAAAAGTATGTGGAGTTTCATGTTCCTTGGCTTTTAAAGACAGCCAAAATAGTTCAGTTAGCAGGAAAAACTGTCTTCATTTGCTCTAACTGTTGTCAGTTGAGGTGGAGTTTGGAAGTGATTTTATTTCTTGTTGTGCAAGTATTAGCAATGAGAAAGATACACTGTAGAGAGAAATGTGGGTCCCTGGTTAACTGACATCTGTACATGTTGACAGTGTGTGAGTCCTCTGTGGCACCTGTGAATACTGATTCATCCTCAAGAGTTGAATTTCTATAACTGTTTTGATAATGTTGTAGAAAAGAGGATTGAGTAAAATTCATGGTCTTCTGGAACAATAGAGGTAGACTAATTTTGACTTTCTCCCATTTAAAATCAGTTACGTTTATGAACACAGTTCCTGAAGCTGCTTATGAAAGGTTTTCCCTGCATTTGGCTGAGATAAAATAGTTCTTCAGTGGCAAAAGGTATTTATCTTTGGCCGGACATTCATAGACTCCTACAGCCACATTCCCTATCCTGTTTAAGTCAGTAAAATTCTTTATGCTTTGGTAAAGGTAGGTTTTAACTATGATCTTTGAGACCATGAAGTTGGATATCTTGATGCTGTGTGATGGGATAGTCTATTTTGATCACCAGAGGAGGTCATGATACTAGACTCTTAAAGAGATTTCACTTTAAAATCTCTGCAAATTGATGTCAAAACTTTTTCTTCCAACATTCTTAGTTAAATTGTGTCAAACAGAACTTGAAGCCTGTTCTGTTTTGTGCTCGGTCCTACAATACTAGCAAATATCCTCTAAAAGTTAGCAGATATTTTCAATGTTGTTTGGCTAGAATCTTTGTTTTCTTAAGGCTTAAATAATGGATAAGCTACATGTATTTAATTTTGTGAGGTACAATTGAATTTTGATACAGGCTTAGCAAGCTGTTACTAATACATCTGAAGAAATTTGTGCTAAGTGTAAGGGCAGGAGTAATTTATATAATATGCTTGAATAGGAAATCTCATTAGTTAGTGTTAGCACAGTGGTAGTGAAACAGAAACTTACATGAAGGAGTTTATTTTAGAGCTAAATTGATGCCAAATGTAGCGTTGCTACCTCAACGGTAGGTTGGTATGGTGGCACAATGTTGGGATGGAAAGGGCAATAAGCTGGTCTAGTAAGTTATCTGTACATATTTGACAGGTGTTTGATACATGTCATGGCTTTTTTATTTTTTTTAATTTCTGATTTACTTAATTACTAATTTAAAAAATACACAAATTTTACTCATCTTTGACCTAATTTATTGTAGGGGTGGTAATGTTAATTATTGGTGAAAAACTTCAGAATCAACCATGCATTAATGAAGCTACTACTTAAATTGGAGTAATTAACAGGGCAGATTTGAGTTCAGCTATGTTTTTGTAAAGGAGTAAGGATATAAGTTGGAACCAATATCTGGTGACACGAAGATTCCCACAGCACCTTTCTTTGGTATTGACGGGACTTTGGTGTGTGACGTGTCAGGAGACAAAAGTGTGAGAGAGAACGCCTTCATTTTATCGGCTTGCTTTTTAGCTCAGCTCACTAAGAGTTGAAAACTGTTACCATATAGCTGTTCAGTGATTCCATTAGAGTAGTTAGGGACCTCTTCATGGGCAAAAATTGATCACTTGTGTGTGTTGCTTTTATGAACAGGCTTCGCAGAGAGGTGAGAAAGTAATAGGGAAGTGGAAGCATATCAGGTCCTCCAGAGCTTCTCTTTTGCAGCAAGGATAAGGTGCGTTTATACAGTGTCTTGGAAATGCTTGTTTTCCTTCTGGGAAACACATTTCAGCATCCAGAGTTGATAAACCTGAACCTTCCATGATGGCAGTTGACCCAGACATGCTCTCTTGTAAAAGATAATTGTACAAGGCCATGAACCTCTGCCTCAGATTTGGTCTGTGATACTTTATCATGGTGTGTCCGGGGTCTTTGCTTGTTCTTCTGTAGAAATGGTGAAGTAGCTGTCAGTAGATACAACCTGACTTTCCTTCCCCTGCTCCCCAGATCATCCTCTGTGTGACAGGTAAGAGAAAGACACATGGGACAGTGGAGTTCCTTTATGCACACCTCTCCAAAGCTTCAGTGCAGCATGTTTTTCACAAATGGAATGACTATGAGAGAAAGCTTTTACTTCTCTTTCTGTCTTTCATAGCCTTGGTAATTAAAGAAGAAAATGAGGATGCTAACCACATATTTTTGGATGTATGCTGGTTGAAAATGAGGCCTAGAGGGGAAGATAAATAAGATGGGGAGGGGAGGTTTGAGTGTGATTGACAGTGGATTCTAATTGCTGAGGAGTTATTTTTATCAGATCAAGTCTCCCTCTAACATTAAATCATCTACCTGAGATTTTGATACTACACCCTTTAAAATCCTTGTCACAAGCTGCACAAGCGTGTCTCAATCAGTAACTAAGGTCCAATACAAGGCACCATCTTGGCTACAGTGGTAGCATCTCCTAACTTGGTTGCTTGACATCTCAACGGATAACCTGCACACAGAATACAGTGCCTTCTTGCTCAATTCTTGCAGGTATTTATCTTGCATTTTCTTATGCATTGTTTTGATTTAATTTTGTCAGTCAAGTGGGTTATCTGACAAGACAAGAGTGTTATAAATAGTTTTTGTGGCTATTTACAAACACAGACTACAAGATGGAGAGCTGTGCTTCCCACTTTCATTACATATTTCAGAGTGTCACATCTAGATGATGGGATTACACCTGTGTTTTTATCTCGGCCAAAAATGCTTTTTTATTTTTTTTTTTTGGCTCCTGGTTTAATGTTTTCCCTTAAAATAAACATTACACCAGAAAATTGTGGGGTTTTGCTATATTGTGTGAAGAAATACGTAAGCATGTGTGTATAAGTATATACATACACACTTATGTACATCTATGGGAACTTAGCTTTTGCCTCTGGTCATGTTCTGTCTCTTTCACAGTACAGTATACCTGGAATAACTTCACGAGAACTCGTGGTTGCAGGTCTGGCTGGCTTGTCACTGAGAGGAACATATGTCCTAGGTTCAATGTAGGTTCAAGTTCTGCTGTTACTTAAATATCAAAGAAATTATTTTAAATAAATAAAAGTTATTTGCATTATTTATGTGTATTAGCATTTATTTCACAGGTGTGTGTATATAGATGCATACATATAGCCATATTTTGTTAAACAGGTAAAAAAAAAAATCATGCTAATTCTCCATAATGAACTAATCTGGTTTCACTTTAGTGCAATGAGTCTCAGAATTCACCAAGGTGATGTTTCTGAAGTGTTATTCAGTGTTCCTGGTACATAGCTGATGGAGTGATGCCAGCAGAGTCAATAACTGAGCGTGGTCTGTTTTATGACCTGTGACTGATTCAGCCAAGGTCATGTCTTGTTGGACCCTGGAGATGTTTGCCTTCTGAGTTGAAGCTCTTTGAGTTCCTTTTATATCTACCTGTTTCCCTCTTAGTCTAGTCAGAAGGTTAAAGGATTATTCTTGAGGCCCTGTCATTGGTTGTGCATGACAATCAACTCCTGCGTGATGCTCATTAACCCTCACTCTTCTAGTAGGATGGCCACTTCACCACCATGGTTGAACTAGTGGTGCCAGGTCTCGTGGCTGTAGAAATGTGACCAAAAAGTCAATCCATGAAGATACTACTTGTGTACATAGATTATGTAAATGAAATTTATCATAAAAGTCACTTATATCATGCCAGTGCTTACTGTCTTGTTGCTTGACTGTCACTTTTTCTGGTATCAAGGCAAAACCATCTTGCCTTCAGCTCAGTTTTCTAATCAGTGCCCCACAGCTGAGAAGTTGACACCAAACTGTGCTCAGCACAGTTTGTGTTACCATGTGAACTGCCTTGTCTCTTGTGAATAAAATGAAAACTCTGTCAATACAGATCAAGTCTTGACTTCTGTAAAAGTGCAGAATGGGAAGTTTTAACAGATTTTTTTTTTTTTTTTTTTTTTCATGAGGGCAAGATTTTTGCCATCAGCTGTAGACAGGACCTGTACTGTTAAATTAATGCTCCTCATGATTGTCTCTAAGTGGAAACCTTCAGCAGGAGAGGTTTGCTCTTCATTGGATATAGTAACACTAGGTGAGAATATTGGAAAAACTGTCTACATGGAAACAGCCTCTGGATAGTTCAGGCAGAGAAGATAGAAAACAAAAGGCCCTCTCAACAGAAATGACTGTTAGATTGTTACATTGCCAGATGGTGTAAGGTAATTTGGAAAGAAAGAGTAATGATACATTATCGACCTCAAGATGCTTTCATTGTGGTTTGAATATAAAATGTGTAAACTCTTAGGTACAGGTGTTGGAACTGAGAGTGGCTTAGAGCTGTGGTTCTAGCTTGCCTTTTTTTTTTTTTTCCTTCCTTTTTTTGGTAATTGTAATCCATTTGAGAAAGGAACTTGCTGGGTTCCTGAGGGCACTGTAGTTGTGAGCTTGAAGCTTGGAATGTACATCACTCATCCTGTATGCTTGTTTCCCCAGTGGAATCCTATTATCTGGGTTTAGGAACTGCCTGTGAAGATGTGAGAAACTTGCATTTCATTTCATTTTGTGCATGATGTCCTTTTTTTTTTTTTTTTAAATAATGTGTGATATGCTCTTGTTTCAAGTGGAATAATTTCATAGATCTGCCTTTTTCCTGCTTCTGTTATGATGTGGCATAAAAAAAAGGTATTAGCAAACAATATTTACAATAGGTTTGCAAGGTTCTGGTGTGGTGTTTCATTCTAGTGTAACTTACCTGTTCTATATATCTAGTCCTCTATCTGAGGCCCAGTGGCACCGATCTGAATTGGTTTCTCATTGATAATTGGGTTTCTCTTCACACTTTCCTGTTTTTGATGTAATTTTGAGACTCTTGCACCCATGGGTTGATTAGAGGGGAGATGAAATATTTTCTTTTTTTTTTTTAAATGCTACAAACAAAATAAAAAATGAAGAGGAAAAAGCCCAGATCAACCAAAGTTTATGACATGGTTTCAGAATGCATAACCTTGGGCAAAAAAGGGCCAGTTATTGGAGTAGTTCTTGAGTAACCTAATTGTTTGATAAGGATCCTTGCCTGTTTAAGTTGTTGTTGGTTGTTGGAAACATTCCATTTCTAAATTTGTGCCTTACTGCATACCCTGAGGTAGGTGTACAACCCACTGTAATTGCACAGTTTATTATTTTATTAATGAGAGCTATGATAATGTGTTGGCTCATGAATTCCCGCCAGTCCAGGTATGGTCTCCTAATTGCTCAGGGTTCTGCGATTCCATTGTTTGTTCTGGGGATGGTGACAGAGAGCAAAAGCAAAGCCTTTACAAGCATGGTTTAACTTAGACCTTGTCCTAAAGCCTGTATTTGATGTGATATTGCAACCAAAAGCTGGAAAGGTAGGATACCTTTTTAACACATGCCTGGAGAGTAGCAGTAGAAGCGGCAGAGGTAAATTCTTACTACATAATCCTGAGTACCTGAAACTTTGCCAACTGGAAGGAGAGGGACTCACACCTTAATTGGCCTTCCTAACCATAACAGAGCACCCCTTTAGTACTTCTTTGATCTGGGTCTCTCCTGCCTCTTTGCCTGAATGGCTGGAAGACTCACTTTGCTCTAAGGCACGTAACAGTGAGCAAGCATCTGGCATGCAACAGCAGCTCCTATTTTTAATGAGCCTCAGGGGTAGCAGGCGTACTAGGGTGCCCATTCCCATGTTCCAGAAACTATTTCTGTGTGCAGATGCTACATTTCATAGTACAGGAGCAGGGAGGAGCATCACTGAAGGTGTGGTCTGTGGAGGAGTTGGGGAAATCCAGTTTTCTGTGTCTGTAACTCTGGAGACCAAACTTCCTGTAAGAAGCCATGGCAAAATACCACAACCTCAAACAAATAGCACTTGCTCCTCAGCCCTGCCAGGCTTTACTGGTATGCTATGAACCTCTGACCCTGGGTTTGCAAGATCAGGGGAGCTCTCTGAGGACATCGTGGCAGCCTGGGTCCCCCCAGCCTGCGGGATGGGGGTACAGCGAGTTCCCACGGAATGTGTCACAGGCTGCCTCCTTACTGTGGTGGCTGGTATGGTTTTCCACAGCTTCTCAAACTGCTCATTACAGTGCTTGGCTCTTCTACAAGGGCTTTTCATAGCTTTAGCCCCTGTGGCTTGCTGCAGCATGGTATTCTGGTGGAACAGATGGTATATTACGTAGAAAGCTACTGTATTTTTGTATCGCTGATTTTTATTTATTTATTTGGCTGTTTGTCTCCCCCTTTTTTTTTTAAGTGGGCATATAGTGTTAAGTGCAGAACTTGGAATCAGTATTAGGTTTGCCTTTGATAGTTTAATCTTTGTGTATATGTGCAATATTTTACACTGAGTAGTTTGTGCTTTCTGAAGTTACAGTGAATGGATTTTCATTGTTTAATTGAAATTAGTTCAGAATACCGTAATGGAAAAAAGCCTATGAAGGAAAATCTTTGAAAGGAAAAGTAAGTTTCTTAAGATTGTACTCACTGGAGTACAGTTTTGTTTTTAAGTCAGTAGATGGGTTTTCTGTGTCTAATCTTTGTTTTTTTTTAATTGATATCATCTGGTCAATTTGAGTGTAAATGCTATTCCCATAAGAAAAATATTTATTCTAAATATTATTGTTGCCTAGGATCTTGTTGAATTCATGAGATACAGAAGCAGTCATGTTGATTTAATAGCTTTAACATTTTTATAGTGTTTTCTTGTTTCCATGAAAGTAATTTCAATAAATATTTTAGCAATTGGATTTGGTTTCTTGAAATTAAGTTACCTATTGATGAAAACTGCAGGTTCTTAAACACGTGTTTCAGATGTGTTTTGGCTTGATTAGACATTTGAAATAAACTATAAATACTTGAGCAAACCTCAAAATAAGGACTTGCCTTTTCACCCACTTAGGTTCCAGGACTTAATGTTTTGTCCAAAGAATCTTCATAAGTTATTACCAATAAAAGGTAGTTACAGTCACGAGTTTTGGTTCCAGTTAGCCATATCACTTTCACGTATTTTTATTTTTGTGTATACATGTGTTATTATATATGCATACAATATGAATTTATGTATAAGTACATACACATACATGGGTGTATGTATGTACATATGTATACACAGAACACATATATCTCACACTATATGTCTACGACACTTGCACACACTGGAAACATCTGGGATCATGCTATTTGAAATGTAAGGTTTATGTTTTCATCCTAAACCAAATCCTTACCATATAATTGCATTAGAGTTTTTTCTCCTTGCAGTGTAGCATTTTTCCAGTAGCTTCTGAATGGGAGGCTGCTTGTCCTTATGTCTGGAGAGCCCCTGAGGTATGTGTGGAGAGACCATTGTTGGTGGCGGAGTCCTCCTGGGGCAGGAGAGCGTGACATGGGGCAGCCAAGTGCAGTAGATGAGAAGGCGGATGATGGAGGATACTTCAGGAATTTCTGAATGCTGCCACTTCACTGGTGGTTGGGTTGTGTCCTTCGGTGGTGGACAGTCTCTTACACTGCGTCCTGTGTACTGCCATATTTAGGCTGAGTACCAGGTTCACAGTAAAGCCCCCACTTCTGTTTTCTGCCACATATGTAATTACCTGCTCTCAGGTGTTGCAGCTTGGATGGTGCCATATTCATTTGCTTTGTTTTCCTCGCAAAAGCAGCACGGGATATTTTAATTATCTGCTTACGGGATGGCTTGAGAGAATTCTCTTAGCAATGAGACAGTTTAATAAAAAAATCTGAATATAATGGCTTTTCCATTTGCATTTCTGAAACATTCCTTCAGCTGGAAGTGAAAGAATTATAAAAACCTTGTAGGTGCTTAAAATTCCTGATACAGTGTTAGTGGCATTGACGTATTACACAGGTAGGTTGTAAAGGGTAAAACTAACTGAGTTTGTGGGAATGTATAAAGGTGTTAGAGATTTTGTAGGTAGCCATCTTTGAGAGTGTTTTTTTGTGTGTACTTGTACTTCCCACAACCAGTTTCTGTTCTGGGGTGGAAAAGCATGTGTTTTCATCAGCGCATACTAAGAACACTGATAGTGAGGCCAGTTCATGGTTTGCATCTGTCCCTTTCCTTTAAATTTTGGACTTTAAGAAAACAACACAACAGCTACAACTCTTCAAAATATTCAGGTCATGTTTGGATGCAAACTATATGGCACTTTCTCATCTCAAACCATGCTAGAGATGGTTTAATACCCTTTTTCAACTAACGGAACAGTAAGATGTAATTACCTGAAGATTAACTTTCAGGATGTGGATGGGTGTGTGTTTTCAGTTCCTTATTGTATTTCTGTTCTTTAACAGACACTATTGCAACAGGCAGCCATAGATGTATGAAAAATGCCTATTGCAGTGCCGCGTGCAGGTGCTGAATGGCTGCGCAGCCCGGCCGCGTGCGCCTGTTGTGCTGTGCGGCAATTGTCTCGGTACGGTCAAAAGTACAACTTGTGGGTGCATTTCTTTCATTCTCAGATATGAGGCTAAAATTAGTTGACCAAACATATTCTGAGTGAGTGTGGTACTTTATGGTCAGATTTCAGAATATCTAATGGCTCTCCTACGTGTTGATGAGGATGCTGTGCACAGGGGAAGCGTTCTTACAGTACTTGGAAGGTTTTGTCCCGTTTTTCATTCTCTCAGGAGAACATCACTGCTTACACTCATTGCTGTGTATGATATGGGCTGGATTTTGATCTAGCACCTACATTTTAATGGCCAGATTCTGATCATTTTATCTGAACTAATCCAAACTGTCTTTGCTGAAGTTAATGCTTCTTTGATTTGACCTGATGGAGAGTTAAAAATCAGGTTTTCTTCCACAGATTGTGTTGTGTGCTGCATGGTATTGCCCACACCAAAGACTCATTTGTCTCCTTTTTTATATTGAAATGAGTCTTGATGATTAGTGCCAGACTGAAAACCTTCAGGATTAAATGTTGAAGGTAGTATCAGAACAAGAAGCAGTAAAGGTTTCTTTTGTAATGCTAACTGGGCAGTGAAATTTCAACATAAGCTGTCTTTGAAAAATTTACTTCTAAAGGAAAAGGTAGAAAGCAACAAAACCAGCTCATGTCCTTGTAGGAGTACATGTTTTTAAAAATACATCCCAAACATTTAGTTTATAAATAATTAAAAATATTATCTTTGACCTTGGTTTAGGAAAATGAGCTGTTTTGGTAAGTTGGTGGTACTGCATATGCCTTGTGAAAGGTATGATTTATGACTCCAAGATAGACTGGTGGTTCCCTAGTTTCAGCTCTAATACTCTTAAATTACTAGGGCTGAAAGGCTGGCTTTAGTTCCTGGTGTGACCACAGGGTGGTTATTGCAAAAATACTCTTCACCTAGTGGTGGAAGTATGAGATGAGAATCTGAAAAAGCATTTTCCAAACTACTTGTAAACTTTTTCATTGAGGTTTGTTGAATTAAGTGCCTCTATTTGAAAATCAGCATCTGTCAAGCACTGCTATCCAATCTGTGTCAATCTACAGAGAACAAGTCTAGTGTCCTGGACATCAGAGGCTGTTCCTGGGACATGTTTATTGTGGAATGACTGTATTTATCACTGTATTGTTCAGAGACTAACAAAAATGGGTCTAGAATGTGTCTCATGAGTGGGAGTGTACTCACTGTGCATCCCCTGGCCTAGGGAAGGATCAGCTATAAGCAAACCATTTCCTAAGAGTGGTTGTTCTGACTGCTCTTTTAAGCTTCCCGTTATTGAGATCTGAAACCTCACAGACGGTCTCATTTGGCTTAATGATGCTTTGTGTTGAAAAAATCTCTACTCTTAAGAAGGAAGTAATGATGGGTAGGATTGCAATCTAGGTCTCCCTATGCTTGCTAGGTAGTATACTAAATACAGGTTTACTTAGGGGTCAGATGGACAGCCTGTGAGACAATTCATTACCAAATGCTGAATTTCCACATGCCACTACCCAGCTCCACTGCCTTCACCCTTTTCCTTAAGCTGGGTGGGCCCTTATTTGCTTCAGAAAGGCAAGGGTAAAATTGAAAAGATGCATCTGTATTTGCTTTGCTGGGTTGTCAGCCGTATCTGACAAGGGAATCCTGTAGTTTTACACCCTTGTTGTGCCCCAAATGCATACGCAAAACGTGTTTTACTCCCTGGGATCCAAAAATGTGTAAGGCTTGATTTCCAGATGCTTGCAGGAGTATGGGCTGTAGCGAGAGCATTTCTATATTGTAGGAATATTCTTACACAAGCTGTACAAGAAAAACAAGAGCAGCATGGCTCCTGAGCAAATATTGTTTCTAGTCACATACGATACTTTGCAGCTGAGCCTGGTAACACGCTTCTTAGCTGTTTTGCTATGCAAGTGCAGAGAACTGCTGTTAGCAATAAGGCCACTGCTGGTTTCTCCTCCAAAGCCTCCCTCCTTGCAGCGCATTGGAAATGACTGAACTTTGGCCCTCAATCTGCTGACACCCTGAGGGAGTGTAAATGTAATGACGTCTTTGCTTGTTTCAGCTGCACAACAGGAAACGCTCGTGGCCTCCCCTTCTTCCTGCTCTGAGAAAGTGCTGCCTTTTTTTTTTTTTCTTTTTTCTTTTTTTTTTTTTTTTTTTTTTTTTTTCCCTCTTCCCTTCCCCTGCAGTGGAGCAGGCTGAGACCTAGTTTCAGGTCTGGGCTCATCAGCCAGCTGGTGCTCACACGGGGCCCCCGTTGCTGCTGCCTCCTCAGCGAGGCAGACGGTCACCTCCCTATCGCTGTGCTGGTGATGCCAGAAGTACGAGTGGTTTAATTTTTTTTTTTTCTTTTTTTTCCCCCTCTTTGGAGAAGTGACTGAGAAGAGAATACAGTTATGTGGCAATGGCTTGCTCCATGGAGCATGTCACTGGATACAGCTCAGCTGCAAAGACCAGGATAGTCAGGTGATGATTTGCCTTGGGGAGACCACATCACTTGCATAATATAGAGGACACACCGTCAGGTGGGCATTGAGGGATCCTTGAATATGGTCCCAATAGTGCTGAATAATGCTGAATGTACAAGGCCTGAACAGATTTCTTTGCCTTGCTGGAATACGGAGGCTTGCTTCTTGCAGAGCACTGACAGGAAGCCTGTTTAACCCTCTCCGGCTGCTGCTTTTCCACTTCATAACCAAAACAGAGAATGAGTAAGAATGGTTATTGAGAAACACAAGCATTTTGCAGCTAACTCAGGGAGGAGGATTTCGTCTCATCAGTGTCAGCCAAAACATTAAAGCAATACAGCATTCTTGCAAGTGAAATTAATTTATTCAATATTCAGCTCTTATTCTCTAATGACTGGGGGGTGGGTCACTTTTAAAAAATAAAATGCATGTGCACTCGGGAGTTTGCGAATTGTGGCGTGAGAAGAGGCACCGAATACAGTATCCTCAGTTTGAAAGATTTAATTAACTTTGAATGTGAACAGTGCTGGTGAGGTTGCTCATTCATTTGTTTAATGTTGCATAGGCATATTATTTGAGGAGCCGCTTTTGTCTGGGTTCAGTAATAAGCAAGTTTTGGATTTACATTAATCTATCACACTACCTAGCTAAATAACTGTTGTTTTTAACAAGCTAGAGTTACGTAACATGAATCATGCCTGTCGAGATGCTTGCAAGCAGGGAAAAGCAAGACAGGCAAAGAAATAACAGTACTCAGTGTTTTGCAGAATAGGATACGACTGGGTTTTGAAATGCAATATTGTGTGTTGGTGCTCTCAGCTGAACGGACAAGGTCCAGCTATTCATTATGAGGATGTGTCTTGAAACAAAGTCTTGTGATGGGAACGTTTAACTGGCAGAGAGGTGGATTTGCTTATGCATATGCACTTCTTGGGGGGTTTTATATATGTGCAATGTCAAATTCCATCCCTCACCCCCCTTTATTTTTCCTCTGGAAAACCACTGTAAAATAATACACGGGAAAAGTCTCTTAAATGGGACTGATTTCACGTGTAAAAGAAAATACCTTGATGAGCTGTGATTGCACCTATAAAGTGCTATATAAATAATTTTTCTTCTTTTAAATATGCCCCTATAGGGTCATTAGGCATATACAATAGTACTCTGTCTCAAGAGATTTTACAACCAGTTTATGGAATGGGGAAGCAAGTCATTATATGAATGCATTAGAATAAAAGCAATTGATTTTAAGTTAAATCTTCCTTTAATAGTATTTCCTTGACCATTTTCTCTGCTTTTACTCAGTTTTGATCTTCAGAGTCATGCTGAGTTGTTAAGCCTGGGATGACTTTTTGCTTTAGTGGCATGGATACAAATATTAAATAATAATTTTAGTAAATAAAGGCATGAGAATAACAAGTCTTTAGGAAAGGAGAGGGAATAATGACCCTTTAGGAAAGGAATGGTTTAGTGCTTCTGAATTCTTCTTTAAATGCCTTGCTTCCTCTCATTTTGACCTAATAATTCTGTGTTTTTCCTTCCTTTCATCTATAAATGAAATAGCTGTAAACTGTGGCATAGGGTTATTTACTATTGTATTTTGAGATTTTATTGTTATTAACAACAACTATTCAAAAGTAAGTGTTGATATTTATGGTCTTCTCTTTTATACTACCATATATGCATACGTACACAGTGACTGATTATGCCTTTGTACAGACAACAGCTGAGATGTTATAATGAGAAGCAGTTACATCTGTAAGCTGCTTCTGCAGCTAGCACCATTGCTTACCACCTCAGCACGGAGAGGAGGAGAGGAACAAGCACAGACGGAAACATGAATTTTCTCACACAGGAGGCCATTCAGGTCATGGCCAAGGGATGTCGAAAAGGCACTATAAGGAAGTGGACCGTGTTGCTCTCATTACGTCCTTATTTTCCAAACAAACGCAGGATTTCTCTTGGACTGTCAGTGCAACATCCTTCAGAAGGAACTTGCTTTTTTATGAAAACTTAAAAGAAATTTCAGTCTTCAGGAAGATTTTCATTTATTGTACTATGTAGTCAAGTGTTACTGTTACAGTGGTAGAGGCTTAGAGCTGAGGATCTAATCAGTGGCATATAAGGACACCAAGATTTTGTAGTTGGAGAAATACCTTTTCCTGAATCTGCATGAAGATAACCAAATATTGAGTTCATCAAATGCTTTCTATTTGTATCTACTCTAGTCCTCTTTAATTTTGACTCCATGGTGGTTTTTGGCCAGCTAATAGTTATGTCCTTTCTGCAACTCCGTGATTTTCTTAATATGGATGAATATTACATAGGGGCATAATAAAATTATTGACATTTTTGTAGAATCATAGAATGTTCAGGGTTGGAAGGGACCTAGAAAGATCATCTAGTCCAACACCCCTGCCAGAGCAGGATCACCTAGATCAAGTCACACAGGACTTGTGCACGCTATCAATCATAATATGGGTGCAGTTTTCCAATGTGGATATTAATGAGGCTTTCAGTGTCTTTTACTTGAACTTCCTTTACTCTTTTGTATGAGAAATCCTCATGGTTTGGTTAAGAGCCAACACTTATAAGGCCAGAATGGTAGGAGGTAGCACCGTGGGGCCCATGAAGTTTTTACTCTGCATTTTGATAGAGTCTGTGAGATGAGTGTAGCTGCAAAGGGGGTTGTTGTGGCTGCCTGCTGCGTTAGTTGGCTGGTGAGAGCCTGTGCCTGCAGGCCTGTGCTGGGGGGTGAACAGCGGTGAGCTGCCGGGGTGTGAGCCATGGCTGTGCAGGCACGGGCCGGTGCCACAGCAGACAGATGCTGCTGGGCTCAGAGCCTGAGAGGAGCAGGGGTTGTTGACTGTCTGCTGTGGGAGGTGTGTGTTGGCCTTTATTTCTGGTGGAACTTCTGTTGAAATCAGTGTGATATGAGTGAGTGGAGTAGGGTGAAGATGTGGCTACCAGGTGGAAGAATTTGCCATGAGTGACATTGATGCACAAGCAGAGAGGAAGAGTTACTTATGTGTTTGCAGGAGGTGGCTTGCTCAGGAGTTAAACTCTTACGTCCTCTGAGGTCCTCCTTTAGAGGTGAATATTTATGGTCATAATGCTCATCAGAGAGGGATTTCTTGCCCTGAAAGTTGCTGTACATAGTTGTTCCTTTTTGCCTTGCTTTTGTTAAAAGCCTGTGTATCTTATCCATTCAAACCCTGAAGTGTCTTCAAGTTATCAAGTTGTTCTTCTGTATTGCAGAAAAACTTGAAATAACTACCAACTTAGCTTCACCATTTTTGCCAGTTAAAAAAAGATGAAATTTAATTTACACTAATTATTTAACTACATGAGATTCTCAGCATGAAATTGACTAGGTGCAAATTAAATAAAGGAGGAAAATAAATTGTGCATTACATTTTTCATATTTAATGTTCTATTTGTATTTCATTACCAGTCCATACACAAGAAGACTTCTCTTAGCAGATTGAAGCATTTATTCAAGGAAAAAAACAAATGTACAGTTAGACTGGTAAAAACAAAGTTTTAATCTGAATAGATTGACAGGAGAGTTTTCATAAAATCTTCTCATTATTGCATTCATTACTTCCTTTTAACTCTGGTTACACTGTGCTCCTTGGTATGATTTCTGGAGCCATACAATGGCCACACTTTCTCCATGTTGTCTTGCTGAAACACATTTTAGCCTCCTCCAAGCCATTCTGTGTGAAATCAGCCCTTAGGGAATATTAAAATTTGTATAACGCATAACCTGAGCAGGTAGATGGTCTTAGCTCCTTGTTACAGGAGTGGATTTCAGAATATTTGCTTGGTTCTTGTAGTTGTGCTTGTTGCACTCCTGCTACCCTACAGCTTGTCCCATGGGAACGTGCCGCTGCTTTGGGACGGGCAGATCACAAGTCACAATGACTCTGATGTTCGTGTGGATGAGAAGCAAAAGCTTTTGCGCGGTTGTAGGCAAGACTAGCTGAGGGGGTGAGTTGAATGCACCATCAGTCTCACCCAGGTGAGTTCAACACTGGTGGTGTTGCCATGGTACAAGCACCAATACAACACTCTTCTGTATTGTAGAGAACTTGTTTCACCATCCCAAAATGTATGTGCTGTCTTGCTGTACCACAGCTGACTCTGGCTGTAAGCCTTCCCAAATGCGGGAGATGTTTGTACTGAGACTTTTGCTTTGTGAATAGATTTGTTTTTCTAAATGGAACATGAAAGATTTGGTTTATCTTCATGGAGCATGCTTGCTTGAGCAGTTCTTTCCACAGTGCAGTGCTTGTAGATTAAAATCCTTTCTGTTGTGGTTGTGCCAGTTCAATTCCTTCTGCAGCAAGTCTGTTTTGCAGGTGTACTGCAGTAAGGTGCCTGGTTGCATTAGCAAGCAAGAAATTTTTTGTTTCCGCCGATGTGTCAATCTTTTAGATTTGAAATGGTAATGACAATTTTTTGTAACAATTTTTTAAAGATACTCTGAAACTAGAATGCTACTACCTGCTTAAATATAAATTTTATTTCACATGTAAAACTGCTTTTCATGTGTACGTTTGCACTTGGAATTTGAACACTTTGCATCAAAACTAGAAATGGCATTATCATATGCATGGGATATACCTTTTAGTTTATGGTGGCATGTTTTACTGTCTGTGATGTGTTATCACACAAGCTCAGCAGTACACAGCTGAGTTGGTACATTTACTGTAAATACTCTACCTAAGGAAATATGGTCCAGTGACTAGCAGGCTAGGTGGGGAGTTCAATTCCTGGTTCTGCTACATGGTTGGTGGGTTTGGGGTAAGAGTCACAACACCTTACACTGGTTTTCATGGGAATTGTATTCATAAATAGGAGTTAGGCACAAAAATACCATTGTTGTGCAGTATTCTCTTTATGTCAGTTCTACTTCCTTATCTTATGGACATGCCCTGTAGACCAATGTGTTCTGCTGTCAATCTGTAGGGACCCAATAGGGAAGTTGTGCTAAAATGACTGCAGGATTTGAACTTTTTTTGTTTGTTTGTTTGTCTGTGTTTTTAAATGACCATTCTCAGAGAGATCAATAGTTGTGATGTTTACTATGAGCACCTTTGCTCATAGTATTTATGGTATTGAAGATCATACAAGTCATCACAGAAGTCAGGCAATGTGCTGGTTTGGAGCCCAGTTCTGTCTCCTTTACTTGAGGGTGAAAATAGCTGCTGACTGCACCTAGTCGGGCTAAGGCGTTAGAGAATGGCAGCATGTGTAGACCTGCATCCAGATGTTAAATGCTGCATCTAAAAAAGAAAGGGTAAATTTTCCTCCCAAACGGGAAAATTTCAAGGTGGAAATTTGTCATAGAACACATTGTATTGTGGGGAGTGTTAGAGTGAGCAGTAGCTTTGCAGGGTGGAGGGAAGAGATACTTGTACGTGGGCAATGTTGGACCTGTCAGTTTTACTCTGGCTTTGTGCAACTTTGTGAAATTTGCATTTTGAAGTACGTGGTCAATTCTGAGGGTAACTGCCTGAGCAAAGTTTTGCTTGAGAGAGCTGTTGGGAACAGTACAAAATGTTTTGTGGTCTGTAGGGGCACACTAGAACTTCCTAAACTGGGAGGGTGCCCTCAGGGACACCATCAGCCTTGCCTGTGCTAAACCTCCTGGAGGTGTGAATCAGCTTGGGTCTACAGGCAGCCCTAAATCAGGTTCCCCTGATTTATGCCAGGCAATGTCTATCCCTTGGCACCTGAAGAGAGTGTAGTTCTGCTTTCCCTCCTCATCTGGGATGTTGTGACTGAGGTATGTAAATCTCTATGATTCAGAATGAGTGGCAGGATTGTCGAGGAAAGCTGTGGAAGGGACTGGTTTTGCGCTGTACATGTAACCTTTGCTGCGTCTCCTTGTTAGCAACACATGCTTCTCACTGACAGAAGTTCCTGAGAAAGTGTTGTTCATCATTGTTAAGCACACAGAGCTTAGAGTCTTTCACAGCCATACTGTGGGTGATGCCATGGGACCATGGTGCTCCATTGCTTCCAGCTGCCCAGGTCATGGTGGTCAGGCTTAGACCTCACCATCAAGACAGGCAGACCATAAGCAGCCTTGTCTTCTCTCACCCAAGCTTATCCCCCCTACCTCCCCCCCATTTTCTAGTTTAAGACTTAAACAGGAAGAATTTAAGTAATTGAGTGATTAAACGTAAGCTTTTGATACTGCTTGTCTTGTTTCCCTCTGTGTTGTCAGTGATGCTGCTGTTGTACTTTGAAGGGTATCCTCTGTGCTCATAGTCCTTTCTGCTTGTCTTGTCCTTTGACTTGGATGCCTCCTATGTGCAGCTAGGCCCATCTTGGCCAGTTTGGTGAGCACATTGCTTAGCAAATTAAGAAAATGCTGTGGCAGGTGGAAAACATAGTGCCATTTTTCACCCAGTGAAAACTAAAGTCCATGACTATCTACCAGATGCATCTGGTGCTTGATTAGCAAAACCTGTGTATGAAACTTTAATTCTGAGCAGATTCCTGAGTCATAGTGAAACCACTGGTCCTACACGTGCTCCTGAAGTTAAGTGTATGCTTATATACTTTGTGAATAGAAATGGCTTATTGAGCTGGAGCCAGCATGGGGAATTTTGGGACTCCTGCTGTTCTGCTTACAGTATTTTGCAGGAGAGTTTAAGGCTGTAGAATGACACCAACTGGATCCACAGAACAATCTGCTCCTGTTCCCGTGAACTCCAAATTATTTTCTTTCTCACATGCAAAGTTGTACCAAGAGCTGCATTTAAAAACCCATCTGTTGTCCATATTATATCAATAGGAAGAAAAACTTCAGACTTCTAAAATATTCTGGTTACGTGTTCCATCCTGCTGTCATCTGTCTTTCAACTACAAGCCATTTCTTGTAGTTGCACTTAACTTCTAGCTGCGCAAATCTTTTGCCTCCCACCAAGAAATGAAACTCTTGAGCTGCCTAAACTGCAAAAGTAGAAAAGCAGGATGCTACAAACTGGTAGTGGAAAGAAATGACTGCTTTCAAAATAAGATGCTTTGGTAGTATTAAAAAAAAAATAAAATATTATTTTCTTATCAAGTGTGTGAATAAATAATAAATTACTTTAAAAGTTTTCATCATGTTTTTCAGGACACAGTATATTTGAAGTATCATCAATATCTGTATGTGTTCTAATATAATTTGCAACACAGATATGTAATGTGTAATGAAATAGAGCAATTTTTGTTTTTCTTTTTCCTTTTTTTTTTTTTTTAAATTTTTACAGCAAAGGAAGATTATAATTCGACTGCTGTTGGTTATAATTCACCTGCTGCTGATTCTGCTCTTCTGTGTTGCAATGGCAGTAGCACAAGCATATTTCTTGGCAGACAGATTGCTTTTCCACAGGGCAGCAGTGAAGTTCATCTGTCTTGTTTATTTTAGTTTTGTTATTACATTTTGGTAAAGCAGCTAATTGTGACAGAACTAGAGAGACAATATTGTATCGTTTCAGGTCTGCAAGGTTTTCTTTGCAACTATAATCAGTACTCTGGGGTGTGTGTACGTGTGCCTGTGTGTATTTACATCTGTTACAACTTCATGGCTTTTCTCCCACCGTTTTCAAAGCAGTACCTTCTCACTGAGGGCTTGAGGATTTTTCAGATACTGTACTGTGTCCTCCCTGGAAAACTGTGGTAGACACTCAGGTGATAGGTGCTTTGTAGACTTTTCCCATTGAGATACAGATCACAAACTCAAATGGTCCATCTCATGATGTTTGGCTATCTAGGCCATAGATCTCCATTCATAAGAAATTCAGTGCTGACACATGTCTCTATGCCTCATCCATCCCCTGTGTGGGTTCATGCTCAATATTAGAGCAGCATCTGTTAGCAGTTGACTGGTCTTGTTCAGTTGTCCCTAGTATGAAGAACACAAAAGCCTTCACCACATTTAGTTAATTATTTGCTAAACGGATCATTTTACCAGGACTTCAGTTTCCACTCCCTAAACCCTAGACTCTTACTCCAATGTCTCTTCAACAACTTAGTATTTCCAAAGGTACACTTGAATCCTGAAACCATCCCCTTGTAAACTGAAGGACCTTGGTGTGAAAGCATTTGGTGGGAGCTGTTCCTTAACAGATAAGTGTGTGAGCCAAGAGGATCCCATCAATGTCCATTCACAGATTCCCAGTCTAACAGAAGGCTTTTTCTGGGATTTGGTAATGGAGGTGAATCACTCAGAGGAAAGTCCTGATATGGAAGGTTCCTGCCCATATAGAAAGATTTTGAGGACAAGGTCTGGGCTAGGCATGATCCCACAGAGAACAAGTGACAGATTTCAAACTTCAGCAAGGGAATAACTAACTTCTGAATTTAAGTGCTTGGGTCAGAGGGCAACACTGGCTTTCCCTGTTTGTCAGGACATTAAGTAAGAGTAGTTCAGTTTTAGACAAGCAGTTCATAAGACTCTTGTTGTGATGCTGCTGGAACGTGGGAGGATGGTCTTACCTCATACTTTTAAAGAAACCTGGAGATGCTACAGGTCTTTCTGTTACTGATTTTCAGTCTTGAATGTTTGTGGGCAAAGAGTTGTGAAGTGGCAAGCGTTTTCACAATGCTTTCTGGGTGATACATATTTCTATAAAATAAGCTGTATGTGCTGTTACCTGAATGTAAAGGCTCTGAAGTTTGGAGTTATACATGGGTTATTTTTTAAATGTATAATAAGTACTGAATATAGGATGTGTAGGAAGCAAACTGATGTCTGCAGTAGTAGATTTTTGCGTCAATAATCTGAGACTCAGAAGAAACTATATGGGAGTGCTTGATGTGGAGGGAGGTGGCAGGAGGCAGGGGACCATGGGGAGGGTGGGGCACCTGGTCTGAAGAGGCCACACAGCAAAGCCCAACTCCAAAAACAGCTCTAGTGGAGATGTCACCCAGTTAGTGCTTTTGTATGTCTTGACTTACAGCACTGACATTCAAATTCAGGTTGAAGATGGAAGAGGTGGGACAGAAGGTCAGCAAGATATTGCTGTGAGGCAATGGTACATGTGTGTATTTGAGAACCTTCACAAAACGCTAGTTTCTGCTCCTTTGGGACTATCCCCACCAGATACACTAGAAAACGGCTCCAGTCTTTTTGGTATGCAGCAGAAATCACAAACCCAAGCTGCCTGTAAGTGCCCGTCTTTTGCATGCAGTCCTTGGCTGCATTTGGGCAACTGTGTAAAAGGAGGGAAAGGACTGGCCCATGAACAGATGGCCAGATCGCACTGGCTGGGTTACATCTGTGCTGCTAAGGCAGCTCTCCTCACGGCAGGCTTGTCTTATGAGGAGGTGGTTGGAATGGTCCAAAACCACAGAGAGGGCAAGCTATCGAGCAGTGTTCTGCAGTGCTCAAACTTGCTTCCTTTCCCACTTTTATTTGTCCATAGAGGTGCACCTCTAGTAGTGAACTTCAGCTTCTCTTTTATCTGCGCTGTCTTACGAGTCAACATGGAAGGTTTTTCCCTCGGTGCAGATGCCGAGTGTATCCCTCGTCTCTTTGAGCCCAAGTTGGAATCAGAAGGAGCTTCTGGCAACTAATTCTAACATTGCTAGGTCTTTGTCAAATGTCTTTAGAGAAGTTAATGAGGGGAAGACAGACAGACACAGGCGTGACATTACACACAGTGTGTGGTTACCATTTGCTTTAACGTAGGAAGCAAGGCTACAAAAGAGATCTTGGGAGGAAGGAAAAATTTATTCCTTTGAGAATACTTTCTGGATAGGAAGCTGTGTGAAAATGGTAAAGTGTTGGAATTGTGTGATACAAGAGACTTTTTTTTTTTTTATTACGGTGACTATTATTTTCCCTGTGGTAATGACTAAAGGCTTCTCTGAAGATGTAGACTTCCTCATCTTCATGTCTTCAAACACACTGAATTTACAATGTAACTATCTGATAGTTACCAAGAGAGGAAAGAAATGTTACCACAGGGATCAAAGACAGATCGTGTGATATTCTGCATGGTCAGATACCCAATCTGTGGCAGCAAAGAGCTCAGTCTGTTTCTCAAGTCCTATGAGCTGGTTGCATTCCCAGCACCATACATTGCTTAGCAGCACAGAGGTCAATCTTGCAATACTGTGTGAGCCTTTAGCTCCATGTTAAACCTTCAGCAAACCTTTTTCCAGTGACGCTTTTGACATAAGTAAAGTTTATTACATGTATCTTTGTGTGGTCAGTCAGATGTAAATTTATTTTATTCTGAAGGTCCCATCTGACATAAAGCACATTGATTTGGGGGAAGATTTATGGACTAATGTCAGGTGCTGCTATTTTAAAAAATGTTACTGTCTTGCTAAAGTGAATTTCTTGTTTCTTTGTCTAGTAATGTATTCAGAGCACTTGAAAGGAAGTTTTGGAATAAGGAGATTTCTACCGGGGGGTGGGGGAAGTATCCTGTGCTTTCGTTAGGTCATGTCAGGCCATTGTTTTGCTTTTCTTATCATGAAGATCTTGTGTCTTTATTTGTGCTCAGCTGTAGACCTGAGTTTCCTGGAAGAGAGTGAAATAATTAAGAATTAATACTACAAAATCATATGTTCTCTGTTTGCAGCTAGGTTTGTTTAGTTGAAGGCAGTTCTCATCTATGGACAGTATAGTAATAGGGATGTAGATACACACCAGTAATAAGTAGTATCTTTTATCTGTGGTTTTCAGTATAGCTGAAAAAAATTACCATTATTCTCCATGACTATGAGAAAGCATAGACTGAGAGATTCAAGGTCACCCACCAAATGGCGAGTAAAACTTGGGTCTCTTGATCTCTGCTGGCTTTCACCCCTAACTGCCAGCTGATGTTCTCAGTGGCTTTGTCGCTGCTAGTGGATTACACGGTGGCAGGGCATGGGAAAGGACATATTTAATTTATTGCTCTAGATGTAGCCACTGGGGAGGATGTTTAGGTACGCAGGGTGGTTTATCAGTAGAAGTTGTCACTAAATAGGGTGATTAATGTGGTGCCAGAGAAGGGCATGTGGTGTATTGTGCTTGCTTTTAAGATCTGCAGACTGCTACACAAGGTCACACAGCCTAGATACCGTCCACACAGCCTAGATACCATCCTGGTGAGAGGAGTCAGGGGGTGGAAGAAGGGCACTGCCAGCCCTAATTGTGAGCTTATATTGCTCTGCAGTTCTGTCATGTGATAGAGGAACACCTCCCTTATGACTTGATAATGGGATGGCTAGAGCCTTTCAGTCTTGCCTGTTAAATCTGGCTTAGTTCTAGTGTGACAGAGCCGAGATACCAATAGAAGTGATGTGAACAGTAGTTTCCCTGGTCACAGCCTGCGATTCATGTGCCTGCTTCGTAAACAAGCAGAATTTCTAGCACTGACAGCAAGCTGCCTCTCCCCACTGAAGAACTAAATTTACAGTTAAATAGAAGGAGGCATGAGAAGGCAAGACTTGTTACGTCTCATACACATGGGACTCTTGCTTTGAAATGTGTTATTCCATTTCTTCCACGTCTTCCTCTGGGGAACATTTAATTTGGATTTCTTATGCATTTTACTACTGATTCTTCAGTTGTCACTATCTGCCTCTAGATCATGGCCATAGTTTCTGTCTGCTTTGTCAACCAGTGCCACTCTGCTTGTGGGCTGCAGTGTGGTGTGTAGGTTGCTTGTCAGGTAGAGGTGGTGTCAGAAGTCTTGGGAGATGCTGGCAGCAGAGCAGGGGTGCTGTGGGTGACCCCTTAAACCAGACGATAGGTATGCAGCAGCTGGCAGTTCTTGCAGCCTGCCAGGATAGCAGAGAAACTGTCTCCTGCACAGACCTCATTTTTCCAACTAAGGACCAACATGCTCGCGTACAAACAAAAATAAAGAAATTATAACCAAGGCAGTTTTTCCAGGGCATGGCTCTGACTGAGAGAAGCTGGAGAAAAAACTCCTGGCAGAGGTTATACTGAGGCTCTCTTCTTCACATAAGTGGCAACACCAGAAAGAGATGAAGCTGCGCAGCCGCGTGAATAAATGTGCAGAATCTGAAACTCGCACTTCTGGCTCATCTATCATATACTGTCCTTTTATAGTGTGAGATGAAATGTCCAGCACCAATGTTAAGCTGCCCTCAGCAGACACACGCTGTTACCTTCTGTCTCAGTGCCTGGCCATAATCTCATTCTGAAAAATAAGATTTTACCTTCCACTTACTCTTCTGGAGACAGCTTGTCAGAACAACATGGTACCACAAACTTATCCTGCTTAATGTCAGCTAATGAAATTCATTTTTGACTATAGTATTAAGTCAATTTAATTCTGTCTTCCAAAACCTGCAGAGACAGTTGAGACTCTCAGATGGGTTGCTGTCTCTGATTAGTGATCACATATCTTTGTGCTGTTTTAGACTGACTCTCCATCTGTCGTCTTCTGTGTGTCTCTCACCTGTATTTGTGATACTAGAAAGTGGGATGTTTTTCCCCCTGATTTCATAGTCCCAGCATCTATCTGTTTAATAACTTTTGTTCTTTGAAATGAAGGTTTCATTACTGTGGCTGGAATAGAAATAGAGATTACTGTGAAACCCTCTTGGTGTTATATCTTGATTTTGGAGATTGTTTTTCAGAAGTGTTGATCTTTGGAGGGATCGGTATTCAAGTGACCTTCTAACTCTGAGCTAGTATACCAGCCTCTGGATGATCATCCACATCGCAGTCCAAGTGCAACAGCCTCCAGTAATGTTTACTTTCTGTCACTCTTAATATATTTTGTGATCACTAACATTCATGAAAATGAGGGGCAGAATTAAAAAAAAAAAAATTTCAAAAAAAGAGAAAGGTCAAAGCAAGCCATAGTGTGGAAAAGAACAATATACTTGATTAATAAAGCAGTGCTGTTGGAGTATATCACATCAGAGACAATTTGACAAGTGGTAGTGTTTTTTTTTTTTTTTTATTTTAAATGCCCTCTATGCAGGTTATCAAAGAAAGTCAAAGAAAAAATATTGTCTGCCTGAGGATTTTCATGCAGTCTTTTTTGTACAGCTCTGGCATGTCCCTTTTGTGCAGCAATGTGCCAGGGAGTGCCTCTGATCTGCTGTTTTAGCATCCCCTGATGCTATCAGACAGCAGATTGGTGGACATCACTGTGGAACCTCCTGCTGCTGTTTATCCCCTCTTTGCATCTGCATTTTCTTTCTCTCATTCTCTTCCCACTTCCCCTCCCACTTGTTGATGTGGTGTATTTGAGTTTAGACATCACAAGTGAAGAACTATATTGCTGTTATCACCAAAATAAGTCCCAGTTACTGAGAAACTAGTGCTCTTACTCCTTGCAGAGTATAGCTGGAGTGTATGGGGAGACACAGTTTGAGAAGAAGCTGGTATCACTGCCGTGCACCGGGCTGGCTTGGTGTGGAGAAGAGGGCTTTGGTCTGCGTGGATGGCAGTCTGACATATTTTACAGGCAGTTGATTCATTCATCCGTTTTTTTGTGTTGCGTAGTAAAGTATACAGGTACTCTCGTGTCTGTAATGTAGCTTCTGAGGTCAGAGAGAACTAAACACTGGCTTTCTCACCTTTACTAAAATAATGTTGAAGTTCTGAAATGGAAAGATGGATGCCAGGAAAGTAAGACTTGTCACTTTAAATTTTTTCTTAATTCCTTAAATGTATTGAGAGGAAAGCTTTTGTTTTGTGTTTTTTTTTTTCAGATCATTAATTACACTTTTTCTTTAATTTTAAATTATATTTTTAAAAGGTTATTCACAGGTATATCTTCTTGAAATTAGAAGCTATAGTGTTCTGTTCTCTTTTTTTTTTTTTTTTTTTTTTAATCCATAATAAAATATATGCATCTGAGGAGATTTTTAGTCTTAATACTTAGACCTGATTTTAGTGAACAATTCAATGCCTGTAACTAATAAATCTAAGCATTTCCTTTAGATAATTTGTCCGTTTTCTCTCTCTCTTTGTTCATTTTTCAAATGAGCAAATAGGTTTTTTTTGGAGGTGGAGAAAGAATTGCCAAAACCTCACTAAGTCCTAGAGCACAGTAGTGGTTTTATAGGCATTTTCTAAATCCCTTGTTTGTAAGGCTTCTTCAGCTCTGTTGGTGTGAATATGCTGTGTGTGTTAATAGGAATATTTATAATAGAAGGTATTGCATATTTGCTTCTTCTTTGTACTTTGTGGTAAGAAAGGAGCTCTTTGGGTTGAGAGAGTAACTTGGGCTCAGTTTATTCTGTATAAATATAGTTTTAGGATAGGCTGATGGACTTGGTTTTGAGAAGTGATGGCGCACGTACAACTAAGTTGGCAGCAAAAATTATGTTTCAGCTTCCATTAATTTTTCTAACTGTGCCTAATGTTTGTATTTCCTTTAAAACATTGCTTGTAAAAATGTCTTAATTGATAGCATTGGAGATTACCACTGTTTAGCCTTAGAAAATAAACACTTTGGAGAACTGTGTGTATTTTTTTTTTTTACAATTCTCTCTTTCTGTAGAGACTACATTGATTTGTATGTTTAGTTCCTAATCTTTCTCCCACCAAGATTTTAAGTGCTGATCCCCAGTGTATTCCTGTCAACACTAGCTATTTCCATAATTACCAGAACCATGTACTTAAAATACCTCCCATATAATTTCCATTTTCAAATTTCACAATGGCTTCCATGCTTCTGTTTCACCTAGAAAGACTTTACTTTTGCCGTAAGGAGTCTCTTCTAGGACTTAAAATTTCTAAATGTGTTTTGGGGACTTTGGTGTTTCTCACCAAAGGAAAGGCTCTAGGAAGTCTCTGCCAGAAAGATCTTTGTGAAAGACCTTTAAAGTTGTCAGGTCCATGAGTAGTTCAGTCAACTCGTAGCAGCTGCTCCTTAGTCCCTCCTGCTCTGCCAGAAGTGGTTTGTTCTGAGCAATTTTGTCTTTCTTCTACATGTTCTTTGAGATCCCTCCATCTCAACTGTGAGCAGAGAGGCAGTAAGAGCTGAAAATGGGGCATGACTTGCCTTGAAAATCTGGACCCCATGGCTTTGACCTGTCCAAAGAAGACGTTAAAGACTCAGTAAAGGAATCTGAGCAAAAGGGAATGGAGTGGAGAATTACAAACCCATTTCCTATAGGACGCTAAATAGCAGGAAGCCAGTGGTAGCATGTGACAGCTACTAGCCTGAATTAGGTTTGAAGGGATTCACTAGAGATGAAAGACTGACTGCATTTTGTTTGGTTCCATGTGTTGCAATGTATTTCTGTTCATGATGTAGCTACTTTATGGTCGTTCTTTGTGGTTCATGTGGTGATTTAGGACTTTTGTTTTAGAGTACTCATTTTCCAAGAGTATCATCAACCAGCATCAAGAGAAAAAGAAAGGAAAAATGTTTAAATAAGTTATTCACTGAAAAGTTCTGATAGTTTTTACAAAGTTAAATGAAGTGATGCAAGGTAAATGATTAGGTGCAGTCATTAGGGACAGATTGATTATATGACTCAAAATAAATCTGCAAACAGAAAAATAACAAGTTGCATGTCTTACTGTATTTTCCTGTTGAAGACAGCTGGCTATGTTTAGCAGCATACTTCTGTGGGGAGGATGCTACAATTGATTTCTCTGGGAGGGAAGATACTTTTTAAGTCTTCAGTGGGTTGAGAAAGAATTGCTTTTGTAGGTAAAATAGAGTTATTAGGAAGCAAAATCTCAATAGAATAATTCTATTGTAACACTGAGAAAAATGTGTGGTTTAGGGGAACTCCTTTATAACATCAGGCCTGGATGTGAAGAGTTAGGGTTGTTATGTTCCTCAAAAATTCTGAGTGTACTTTGTAAGTTAAAGCTGCCCACCAAATCCTGATAATACTTTCTATTCTTTTGTACCTGTGTGTATGTGGGAATGCAGATACCTGGTCTTCTTTTGGCATCTCTGAAAACAAGGGACTGGTGAGCCCTGTTTGTGTGCTTCCTCACAGAAGTCTCTAGGCACATTTGTGCTCTTTAAGTCAGAAGTGCTGCCAGTTTTGCAGCATTCTGGCCGTACTGTGAGTGCCCACAGCCAGCCGGTTCGGCTCATGCTGAGTGCCCAGCCTGTCTGGCGGTGCAGTCCCACCACTGTGCATTTGCTTGGTCCTCCCTGTGTCAGCCAATGCATGCACTTAATTACTGGTAGCACCGAGCTGGGTTCACATACATCAGACCTCCACAAGTTTCCTGGTGAGCCATCTGTTGCTTGAGTAGTCAGAGGTGGCTGTGAGTGAAAAGGAAGGAGCCACTGCCAGGGTTACAGGGTGGAGGCAGGTAAATGAGCGAGATGGTGCCTCAGCCCCAGATACCATATCACAGTTGGGCAGCATAGGAACCCCCTTGGCTCCAGCACACAGCTAGAGGAGCTGCCTGCCTGCTGGGAGGGTTGGGGCTCTCCTTGATGAAGGGGAGCATTGCTGAAACTCCAGTTGATGGAGCATGGCAGAGCACTTCACTTTCTACCAGATGGGGATGCCTCCAGGTGCTTTTAAGAAGTCACTGCTCTGCCGTCTTGCTCACTGCTGCTGGATCCCATGTTGTGGCTCAGCAACTCACTTCAGTGCCTGGCATTTAAGTATATGTATACTTAAATATATGTCCTCCACTCTGTGCTGATTCTGTTGTGGTTTTGCTTTTGGTTTTTTTTTCCCCTTGTTTTGGACCATGGAGTAAGTTCTTCCTGACTTAATCTGTAAAAAGTTTTGTGCTTGTTGAAGACCAAATTCAGAGTATAGGACGTGCTGACTTGCTGATGTGGTAGCAAATAAAGATGTATATGGTGCTAGTGAAGTGCGTGACATTGTGTCTGGCCAAGGACGCATAATAAAGTCCAAGCCACTTTGGAGGTATGAAGAGTCAAAGAAGCATTAGAGTAATTTAATAAATGTAAACTATGGCTAAAATCTAAAAATGTCATTTCTTTAAAATTCTTTGTTATTTACCAGACTTCCCTCTGGAAAACCTCTTACTCTAGGATGAGATACAGCTTGCAGAGCAGGAGGAGATGAGCTTCTGTTTGGGGAGGCTTTATTTAAAAAGATATGACCACAGCTTTATCTCTGATGTGACTTTTTGTCACTGTGGGTGTGTCTATACATGGCTGGGTATATTTCCAAGTATCCTGCAAGTCATATTATTCACATTTTCAAAATAAAGATCTTGCCTTTAGTATCAGTAACTGTTTTGTAGCTTTATCCACATCCTCATGCATCACAGGATGAGTTAAAACAATTAACAAGCAGGAGTTTCTTAATTCTTGTTTCAAACACTTCTTTATGGGGATACACAGTCCAAGTGAGGGTTTTTTTATGTAGTGCCATAGACTTTTAGGTTACCTGAACTCATGTTTGTTTCAATCAGTTGTGATTTGAACATTAGTTTTAATAAGAAAAAACTTTTTCAGCTCTTAATATTGAAAGTTTTTTTTTCTGCCATAGATCTTATTGAAGACAGCGCTGCTAGTGCAAGCTCATTTTCCATATTTGCACTGGTTACCTACAATGTATATATAAATATTTAAATAACAGCCTCACCCATTGATTTGAAATGACTGAATGATTCTAAATAAGGATTTTGTGGTCACCAGTGGGAAGGAAATGCTTTCTTAAGATCCCTTGGATCTCAAGACAATAGTTCACGAGGGAGCTCCCATGTTGAGTCTTCTTCTAAACTAGTGATTTTCAATGTTAAAACCCCCCAAAATAAAAGGAAAGGTAGAGTCTAACTGGCGATGCACTGGTGAGAGGAATTACGTGCTTGACAAGGACTAGACAAATGGGAAATCTGAAAATCTTTATCTGTATGCCAGACACTTACAGCTTCTGCATTAACATTGAAAATGAGTTTTCATTGCTTTGATAGCGTTCCTGAAATCTGGTCTGGAGCAGTGGGCCAGAACAGTTTGGCTATGGTAGGACACTTCTGCTTGCCACTGTGAATGGCAGAATGTTTTCTGTAAGCCTGAGAAGAGCACAGATCCTGTTAATATAGAGGAGGACTATGTGAAAGCACACAAATGTATTAGCAGAGCTTGATGTAAACATCTGAATATGATGAACTTACTGTCTGGATTTGTTATGTTTTCAGGTGGGACCCTCTTCTGACATGTGATCTACAGCGAGCTACTTTGAATCGTACGATGACAATGTTATCGCTGCCACATCTCTGGGAACCAGTTATTCATAAGTATACGGTATGTGAACATCTGCATCTTGCATTAACAGAAACAATAACACGAAGGTGCTAAAAGTCATTGAAGTAAATGTTAAGCCACATGTACAATCCATTACACTGAGACATTCCAGCAGATGGTTATCTGCTAGGCCTGGTCAGTATGCAGAATAGAATCATAGACTCATTCTGGTTGGAAGAGACCTTTAAGATCAAATCCAACTGTTAACCCAGCACTTCCAGGTCACCATTAAACCATCTTCCTAAGTGCCACATCTACACTTTTTTTAAATACCTCCAGGGATAGTACAGTTTCCACCACCTCCCTAAGCAGCCTGTTCCAGTGCCTCATAACCCTTTCTGTGAAGAAATTTTTCCTAATGTCCACTCTAAGACTCCCCTGGTGCAGCTTGAGGCCATTTCCTCTTGTTATATTGCTTGTTACTTGGGAGAACAGACCAACCCCCACCTCAGTACAACCTCCTTTCAGATAGTTATAGAGAGTGATAAGGTCTCCTATGAATCTTCTTTTTTTGCAGGGTGGACAACCTCAGTTCCCTAATTGCTTCTCATAAGACTTGTTCTCTAGACCCTTCACCATCTTTGCTGCCCTTCTTTGGACACCCTCTGGCACCTCAATACCCTTTGTAGTAAGGGGCCCAAAACTGAAGCCAGTATTTCAGGTGCAGCCTCACCAGTGCCAAGTACAGTGGCACAGATCACTTTCCTAGTCCTGCTGGCCACACTATTTCTGATAAAGGCCAGGATGCTGTTGGCCTTCTTGGCCACCTGGCTGCACTGCTAATTCACTGACTTGAAAATCTATTGATTTACAGATATTTCTAGAAACATTCTGCCAGTGTTTCCTTTGATGAAGTTATACTGGTACAGTGATGATATGTAAATATGCAGACTGTTACTCTCATCCTCAAGCAGGAGGGGTTGGTAGCAGTAGTGTGAAGGGTTCTGTACTTGAACTGTATACCTGCATTTAAAGCAGTGTTATTTTTGCATTTAGGAATAGTTTTTAATGGCTTTTCTCCTTTATTCCAGTTTCTGGTCAGTCTAAATTGGATTAATTTCACACACCAGTGAATCCCTAAAGAAGTAGTAAATTAACTCCATTTTACCAAACTCAGCCAGATGATGGTAGTTATTCCCTTGATATCACCCACCATCTTTGACCAAGATTACAGTAGGAATTAAATCCATGTATTGACCCTTTTTTCCTCACCCTGTATAAGGAACTGGAGACTGAGACCGACATCTAGTGAATTTATGGCCTACAAGGCCAAAAATGTAAGGTCACTGATAGCTGGCATGTTTTTCTTTTCTTCTGCTATAGCTTAAAATTGTTAACACACACTCAGGTCCTGTAAAACCATGAGCAAAGTGGTTTTATGAGAGTGATTACATCATCTTTTCATGTTCTGAAGCAGTTAGTAGCACACCACATAACCATTAGCATGGAGTATCTTCATATGATTTATGGCCCCAATGCAATTCATGCTGAAGCTGGTGGAAAAACGTTTCTTCACGCTGATGGGAGTTGAATTACACTGCACATAACACCTGAAACTTTTAAGTAATGTTCCCTGCATGGAACTGTTTTACTGATTAATTTTTTTACCAATTACCTTTTAGAGATTAAGTATTAATGATATAAGCATAGAACAGAATTGCAAAGAAAAGGATTGCCAACATAACCCAGAAGAGGATTCAATTATTGAAAATGCTTGTCTAGCTTCAAAAGTTATGATGTGATGAGGAGGGATGCTCATTTGCTCCAAAAGTACATATCTGGGTTTAATGTACTGTACTTTTATATATAATTTTGAAGACTGTGTCAGAAATGTGAATAATTTGCTACTACATCAGTGATGTGTGAGAGGGAAAACAGAAGTCTTAGAGTGAGTGGGGAGAAAAAGGTCATACTTCATCAATCAAATCAGTGTGGTGTGGGAGAGCAGTTCACAACTCAGGTGACTTGTGTGCTGAATGGTGAAAAGGTTTCCAAATCTGGCTGGTCTCTGGGTCAGGTTGAAGAGAAGCTCCCAGGGGTGATGTCTTCCACTGGAGTGAGAGAGTGTTGATGCTGCTTGTGCTGGCAGGGCTTTTTAGCACTCCTTTGTAACCCCTTCAGTAAGCCCTGCTGGCCAAATACCATTAACAGAACCCTCTGCAGACTGCTTCTATGCATTTTTTTGGATGTCTCCTCTTATCATCCATAGCTAAGCACCTTTTCAGGAGGGATACAAGAATAATAATCTCTGCTGCTCTTGTTTCTTCTGAGCTGATTCATTTTTAAATGTTCAGAGTTGTTTGTTGCTAGATGTATTTGTAAGTAAGTTGCTTTGGGGTGTGTGTGTGAGCACTGATAACGGAAAGCTGCTTTGAAGAAGATGAGTTTTACATTCTGCAGGGGCAGAGGTCTGGAAAGGACCAAGCAGGCCAGCTGGTCTGCTTTCCTGCCGTCACAGTTATTTCATCATGAAAAGCATGAGTGCGGCTTGCTTGACATTTTCACTTTTTTACTGGAATGTGGCTTTTTGCCAGTGGAGGGGACCGCTCAGAGAGCCCAGGGCAGGTGGTGGGGAGAGGTGGTTGTCAGAGTGGTGACCGCTTGCAGATCTCTGTGTTCTCTGGGCACAAAGAGCAAGCAGCTGTCTTGCTGCCTTGCTTTTAATGAGCTGTAGGGCAAGGGATGCTGTGTCCTACCTTGTGAGGCTTCTTCTGATACGTGGTAATAAACTTCACGGACTTGCCATCTACTCAAATCAAAATGAAATTTCCTTTGACCAGTGAATGCAGGAGTCAGAAGGAAGTAAAGGTTTTTGTGTTTGTTTCTCTTTTTGGGTTTTCTTTTGGTTTTCTTCTTTTGCCAGTTCTCATATAGTATTGCAAGTATTTCAGGAAACTAATTTGCAGGAGCACAGCTCATAAAAGATCGGCCTGCTGGAGGACAAGGCTCTGCTTATTACAGAAAAGCTTCTGAGCCAGTCACAGCTGAAAAGATTACACACTTCCACAGGAAATTAAATTTGATGTAGCATAGTGAAAGAATGACAAAATGGAAAGGGCATATATAATGTATTTGTGGTTATTAAGTGGTAGAAAAATGAAAACTTGAGATCCAATAAGAGCATGTAATTTAGATAGGGATAGAAAATTCCTAATAGTTTTTTTTTAAATTTGGCCCTCCACTTTCTGTTGTTATCTCAGTGTAGAAATTCATGAATGTGTTGTAAAACTCTGTCAACTTTTGGGTGTGATAGATTATAAATTGTTTAAAACAAGTTTCAGAGCCAGCCCTATGGAGTCCAGTTAGGCAGCATTCTTCAGCAGAAGGTTTGTATGTGACACCAGGCTGGGAATGAGAGGCAAGAGCTTCCTTCTCCCATGTGGATGTGCAGTGCTGGCAGATGGGGAAGCTTTCCTTCCCTGTCTGCCTGTGCCCCTAGCTGTGCTGCAGTGTGGTGCTCAAAGGTGAGTGGAAGTCCCAGCATTGTCCCAGCTGCTGGCTGGAGGATAGCGTCACAGGTGCAGTCAGGCTGCAGACCCGCTGGGGACCATTCATGTGGCACATATGAGGAAGAGGTGACATGTCCCCTCTTCCTCTTCAACTTGGGAGTCAGCAGAGGCACCGTGGTGAGCTGGGCTCTCTCCTGGCCAGGTGCTGTAGGGTAAAATGTAGGTTTTCTTTCAAAGGGGACAGTAACAACTTAAACCATTTTAATAATTTTTCCTATAAGATCTTGTTACCTGCAATTGGAAGGAGTAAGCAAAACTCTGGCAGATTTAACTTTATTAACCATCATAAATCCTTTCCCTTTTGACTCTAATCGGTCCCTGGAGTCCTTTTAATGCTTTTGACATTGCACTAGCCTTTCATCAGAGCACAATATACATTTTCCTGTAACTAGAAAACTGATAGCGAGAGCCTTACGTAAACCCGAGGTAATGGATGCAGCGTTGGTGACGTGCGACTGTCAGACGCTTGCTGCCACTGAAAGGAGGAGAGGGAGCTTTTTCTGCCAGCATGGCTCTTCTGTCGGCGGAGGGCAGGAGAGGGCACTGAATGTGCAGGCACTCAGCGGGGCCAGGCATGCACCCACTTGCACCCAGGAACAGGGGACCAGCCGCTTCACTCTGGCCCAGACATACAGCAGTGCTTTTGTGTCTTCTGCTGGCAAGCAGGGGGACATCGAGGGCCAAACCCGTGCCTCAGAAAGCCCCTCTATGAGCAGTCCCAGCCCATGTCTCTGGGGCAGTGAGCTGCAGGAGCTGGGTAGCAGCCAGCAGACTGACCCAGCTGCTGGGAGCTGCTGGCCATGAGGAGGTCACTTGTGGCACAGGGACTGGGCAGATTTGCTTGGATGGAGGCTCCGGGTGAATGGATCTTTTCCTGTGCTGGGGACAGCGCTAAAAGGCAGGAGTGTTACCAGGTGGTCGTGGGGCAGGCACCCAAGCAACAAATGCCTTCTTCATAAAATAACTACCTGGGTTATTGCTTTTATGTCCAGCCTTCGCACAAAATCCTCCGGAAAGCCAGAGGGGAATTCCCTGGTCAGTAGTCTGTCTGTCTCTCTGCTGTCCAGGAATTCATGGGATGGAGAAGGCATCCCAGGAATCTGCCCCCATGTGCAGGGAAGCTAAATTCCCTCTTGTTTTCCATATACATAAGTCAGCAAGTTTCTCCAGCAAATGCTTTAATGTTAAGCTTAATACTTTACAAATATTTAACTTTGGAAAAAAAGCCTCAAGCTGGCTTCAGACCATGGACGGGCTTCCAGCTGTTTCTGCAGGTACAGATCCAGTGTTTATATACACGAATGGTTGTTTATTTGTTTATTTATTTTAGTGATCTTTTTAAAATGAACTTGGATATTTTTGTACCCTGGCTTTGCTTTGAACATAAACATCTATGTATTTGCAATGTGCGTACAGCCATTTTCAGAAGCCTTAGCAAAACGCTCAGGTCTGCTGAAGGTAATCACTGAATCTTTAGATAACAGAGTTGTATTGACTAATTTTCTCTCTAACTGACATGCCAAAGCAGTGCTCACCATTGAAAGCCTACCAGCCTAGGTTATGGAAAAAAAATGTGGAAAGAATTGGTGCCTGCTGCAGGAGCTTTATACTATAGTTTGGTTGTCCAGACAGATGAGTACAAAAGAATATTCAGAAGGAGCCTCAAGAGCATTTGCAAGAAATATGTTAGCTATATTTCAAAATCTGTTTAAATGCTACCTTAATAGATGATACTTTGCTGTATCCACATATATTTTATATACGTATGCTTCCTCTAGCCCTCATCTCAGCTGCTGCATGCCTGCAGACAGCCCCTTATTAAAAAGGGAAAGTCTATAGTTTTGTGGACCTTCTACAGTGTGCTCAGCATGTGAGCTATTGACTTCACAAAGACGAGAATAGCTGTGTCAAATGTGTTTCATTTGCATGTGGCAAGATAGAAAAAGCAAACTCTGTGTGAAGCTGAGCAGACAAGATAGACACTGAATGCCTTAAATACTAAGGGAGTTAATGCTATGCAGTGATTTTGCTTCTGTTATAGGAAGTGTAAGAACAGTATGCTTCCTGGCGTACATCACCATCTAAACTGCAAAGGTTTCAGTTCCATGGCAACACGAAGAGCCAGATTGTGCTGAAGGTGTATGTATTAATGCACTCAAAGTGAGGGGCTGTGAGAGAGCTGAGGAAAAATGAAACATGCTGAATGTTTCCCATTTATTTATTTAAAGTAAAGACTTTGTTCTTAGAAAATCAGAACTGAAATGAATAACCCCCCCCCTCCCCCCCCCCCCCCAGTTCACTCTAATTCCTTTTTACATGTGTTTTTCTCATCCAAAAAGCAAATGAAGAGGCTGTTTTGTTGTGTGTAGTTGTTTTTTGTTTGTTTGGGTGTTTTTTGTTTTGTTTTGTTTTGTTTTTTTAATAACACTAAGTGCAGTAGGACTTGAATGTTACAAGAAAATGCTATTAATTCCTGAGACTGTTGTGTATCCCTGGAGAGAAAACTTGTGGGGGTCTATTTTTTCCAAGATGTACTGCTTTACAGAGCAGAGTGAAGCAGTGTTTGGGGTTTATTATTATTATTATTTTCCTTGATCTTTTTGATCTGCCCTCTTTCTGCCTTTCTCTACATCCACCTTCAGTTTTCCCCACCTCCCTTGGCTGGGGAGCAGGAAGCAAGACTGAGCTCTGTTTCCTGACATCGAAAGAAATATAAAAGTATGAGGAAACGGCATATTTTGTTTTGCCAGCCAACTCAGATTTACAGACCTGCAGTAGGAAGGCACCTGCTCCCAGACAGGGTCAGGAGTCACCCTCGGGAGCAACTGGGCAATTGGCCAGGGAATAACCAAGAGCTGATCATTATGTGATTTTTGTTTCATCTGCTCAGTTGGCTGCGTGAATGTAGGATGGGGGATTGCAGCAAATGTATTTTGCTCAGGGTGGAGAACTACCTAATGCTGGGCCTGCCAGCTGTGCTAATGAGTGGATGAATTGCAGATTTCCAAGGCTTAAAGTCAGACTGGGCGGTGAGGGAACCTCCAGATGTTGGTATTTCTGAGGCTAACAGCAGTGCTAATCTGGCATGGTAAAGATGACAGAAACTGGCAAGTTAAACTGGATTTACAGCTGCTTTGCATTGCTAAAACAAGCAAAGCAGCCAGAACATATCAGAGGATCTGGCCTATAGATTTCAGCAAGGTTTCTCTGTTTAACTGGGGAGAGAATATAGCTCTGCAGTTGGAAGTTGGGCAACTGCTCTCCTCTTGCTGTGCCAGGAGGAATAAAATTTGTCTCTTATCTATCTAGGGTTGGTTTTTTTTTTGTTTTTGTTTTTTTTTTTTTGACTAGCAACAGGAATATTTTTTCTTAAAATCAAGGCTTGTTTTCATTGAAGTGGGAGCCCTGTCTTTGAGATTTTACTGGGGGAAAATTTGTCCCTGTTCAGGAGACCAGTGCAACGTGGGTAAATCTTTTTCTAAGGGAATAAATAGAGTTGAAATGATTACGTGACCCTGTCTTGGCATTCTACAGAGGGGTGGAATTCATCCTTGAGGCGACAGAACTGCAAAGTAAGAAGGTGTAATTTTTAAACAGCCACTTTCTGAGGGAGGGCAGCACTGGTAAGCCTGAGCCACTTGCTGATGCTGCATTTGACACTCTCCCAAATTTGTTGTTGTGGCTTCTACTTTCTGTACAGCCCCCTAAAATAAACAAACAAACAAACAAAAACCCAGTGAAACAAATATAGCTCATTAAGTACTAGCATATGCTTCCTAAATGATGTGGTACCTTCATTTTCCTGAATTTGGGATTGTGCAGACAACCCTGAATGAAGAGGAGGTGTCACTCCAGCCATCAGTATAGTAAGGGATGTGAAGGATTCCTGTGTAGGTGTCCTGACTTGTGATAACCCTCCAAACCGGGTAGCTGCTGTTTGCAAGCACCTTTCCAGTGGAGCACCTCCTTCAGCTTGGCAGGAAGGATGAAGAGAAAGCACCAAGAGGAGTGTCGAAGAAAAAAAAGAAGGGAGGAAGGAAATCAAGGACAGGAAGAGTAAGGGAACAGAGCAGAGGGAGAAGGGTGAGTAGAGAAACAACAGGGGGCTGGGAAGAGCACAACACAGGAAAGACATGATGCTCTGATGCCTATGAGGAAAAAGCTGTTTTTCTGATGTTATGTAGACAAATAATAAAAAAAAAAAAAGGCAAGAAAAAAATCAGAAACATTAAGGAGGAGGGGACTTTGGAGTGCTGAGGGAGAAGAAATTGGATTGACATGAACAGAAAAAATACAGAAAGCACATGTATTCATTTCATACACTGGTCCAGACAATTTTAAATAGTAGCTGCTAAGTTTGTAGCATCAAAAGCTTTTGACATTCTCCATATGGAGATTTTTTGGGGGCTGGTGGGGAGCAGCGAGGCCACATTGAGAAGCTGTTGCAGGCCCTGGAGTGGGTGGTTGGAGGCAGATCTCTTCTGTGCACCTTGTCTGGAAGCCTAAAGACAGTATAAATGTCCCTGAGGAAAACTGCCCATCCTGTATTTGAAGATGGACAGTCAGAAAAATGTGTCTGCTTCTCCCTGAAATTATCTGAAGAAGGGCTGTTGCCATGCAGGCACGGATAAAGGCTCCCTCTAGATCCCTTTTCCACTTTTCAAGCTATCTAGGCTAGCAGAAATAAACAGCTGAATGAAAATTTTAGCTCTGGCTGTGAAAAGAAGCTTTTGAATGAATTCTGAATCAAATAATGAATGTCTTCTTTCCTCCTCCTCCTCTCCACCTACCTTGTTCCTAAACATTAACATTTCATGTCACTTGAGCTAAGTTCAGTGTCAGACTCACCAGATCCTGCTGAAAAATACACTCCTCTTCTGTGGCAAGCCAGAAAAGATGAGAGGCTTGTGGTGCTTTTCCTTCCCAATCTCTGCTCCACTGGGAGGAGCAGCTAAAGCTATGTGAAGCTGTCTGCTACCCACTCTCCTAAACTTCACTCCTAAAAATTCTTCCCCTTCAACAGTTTTTCTGCTTCTCTGAAGGACGCGTGGCGTGGCCCTCTTAGTGCCATCATTGGCCAGGGGATGTTTTCTCAGGTTGCTGTGGGTTTCATCATGATAGGAGAGTGAAGAAGATTGCTGTGGAGTAAGTCTTGGGCACTGCTAGCTGTGCCATTAGAAAATCGCTACTTAAACATGAAAGAGAAGTAAAGGATCAAGAATTACAGGATTTAAACCATGCCCAAAGCCTCAAACTTTAAATAATTTCTGCCATCTTTTCTTCCTGTTTTCTAAACACTTGGGCTATGCTCACATTGTATTTTTAAACTTAACCTCCAGAATCACAAAGGTGAGAAATACCCTTTCTCTGAACCAGGTTTTTTGTGGGCAGCAGTACCAGTATGAGTTCTCCCATGGCCCTTTCTCCCCCAGGACTTCTCACCCACTTCCTTTATGTCTTGGCCAGCAGGCAGGAGCCTGCCCGGCCAGGCTGAGGCTGTGAACCCTGCTCACCACCAAGGTGGCCATGCAGCACTTGAGGGCTGAGCTTGAGGCGTTGGTCTGACTTTCCTTCTCAGAGACAGCTACCAGTTTTCTTGAGACCTGTGAGAATATACTTACGGAAATACAATAAAATTTGTTGTCTGGGAGAGAAATATTCCAATAGTGGGTTTGTTGCACAAGAAGTGGGTTGGTTCTCACTGGGCAGTTGCCTCTCAGGTTCTCTGCACTATGTGGTGGTATTTACAATAAAGATGAATGCTTTTATAGTAAAAGCACATGGACCTGAGCTTACCTGGAGACCTTAATTTTTCCTACTATAGAGGAAAAAAAGCAGTGAAGAGGCACAGGAAGGAAATGTTGGTGAAAACAGCCCTTTTGACAGTGAGCACAGTCTCGCTGCCTTTGGTGGAGTGAGTAGGGATGTTCCTGTATTGCACTGTTGTTATGCAGATATGTGCTGATGCTTGTTTATTTTGATCAGTGCTGAAAAACAGAAGCAAAAAATTGAATGTGTCTTTGGGGTGCTGTAATGAAAGACTGAATCACCTGGAATCAAATCCAGTTCGAGGTAGAAATATGATGGCTGATGTTTGTGTAATCCCAGATCTCTCAACCTGTACCTGAATTAGATGATGTACCTGAATTCTCAGATGTTAGAGAAAAATTACCCTTTCCACAGATGCTGTGAGAGCAGGGCAGCCCATTCTGCATGACAGAAGGAGTTTTTTTCCCTTCCCTTGCCTTGATGTCCAGTCCAGCAATTAGGAATTGGATTTAACCCTCAATGTTTGTTTCAGGCCCTTGTGAGTCTTTCATTCTTTTCCAGCAGCAAGACTATTATTTTTGATAGACACACTAGTTGTTTATTAATTTGTTTATAATCAGTTTTCCACGAGGTAGATTTGTTGTGGGAGGAACTGAATTCTTTGCGTCCAAACGCTCACTGCTGACTCTCAGTCATTACGAGATGTTTTTCATGTTAAGGCGCCTTTACTTTTAAGGGAAAATGTCAAGCATCTTCTGATACAAGATATATGAAATACGTCGTTGCCTACACAGAAACCATTTGGAGAGTTGCAGCACATGAGTGCAGGAATGGCCAAGACCAGCTCTAGCCTTTGCCAACTTCCCAGGGAGAGGCCAAACAAGTCCCCCTGTCCTGGCTGCTCTGCTGCTGCAGCCACCTTCACCAGCCCCCAGGACCTGAGACCCCACAAATGCTGGTTCCAGCTAGTGACCTATATCCCTGCCGATTTGCCTTCAAGATAAAAGATGTCACTGTTCTTTTCCAAATAGAATGTGTCTTTTATTTTCAAGTCCCTTGCTACTTTTCTGTATTTTCCAACTGCAGTTTTTTAAAGGCTCCCTGCCTCTGCAGTTCTTGCCTTTGTATAGGTTATTTTTGGAAACTGGGGAACCAGGAGGAGGGATGAAATTTAAGGGAGTTAACTGCAGTAGAAGTAGAAAGCTCTATCCCTTGGTGTTCTTATTCTTCCCTTTCCTTTCTTCTCATGACCTCTCTGGTCTGACCCCTATCACATCAGTTGTTCCAGGGCAAGCTGTAGCCCATGCTCTTTGTGCCACGCAAGCAACTTCTTCCTGTGCAGAGGTTTGCTCGTTTGCAAGCTGTGCTTGCCTCTTCCTCCCTACAGTGGCCATCGTTTCTGTAGTGCTTTTCTGGGTCAACCAGTTGGCCAAAAAGTGGTAGATGGTCAAGCAGAATGTTGACAGAATGTTATCTAGGTGATCCTGCTCTGGTAGGGGGGTTGGACTAGATGATCTTTCTAGGTCCCTTCCATTCTATGATTCTATGACAGTGGTGAAATACTGGTAGTACTTGGGAGTTTATGTGCCTTGTATGCAGAAAAGGATGCATTTCCTTCATTATTGCCATTGTGAGGCAACTCCACCAAAGTGGGTTGGCTTTTTCTTGAAAGGTCGGTGTGTTTTTACATCAGTAGTTTTATATGCCAATTGCTAAACTTTGCAAGAAAAAAATAATTTTTTTTGACAACTGGGGAATAGCGACTGAAACCTGACCTGGCAGGGAGACTGGGAGCTCCCCTTCTGGCTCTAGGACATGGGGCAAGTGGTGGTGAGCCCAGAACCATAAACCATCTGAGCTCTTCTGCATGTTGGCAGTCACCTCACATCTGTTTTGAAGGCAAAAATGTAAGGAGAAATTTTCTATGAAGGAGCACTCAAGAACGTTTTTCTTCTGTGCAGGTTTTCTAAAAATCACTAGCGCATAGAAAGACTTTGACCATACAGTAGGTCAGGCTGCCCTTTTGATAACTCAGACAGTATTTGGATAATTGAGGTGCCTGTGAATGCCCGTGAAAATTTGCTGATGTTTACACTGCTGTCAGGTATTGAAGTCATGCCATAATATTTATTGTGGGATCTTGCAGTGGATTTTAAAACAGATCAATATCACAGCAGAAAGTGAGAATTTTCCTCATTTTTCTGTGGTTATGAAAATGCCTAAATAGCAGTATCGTGCAGTAAATGTTAAACATTAAAAACTAGTTTTGTGTGTACTGATAAGAGTAAATTGGTAGGAGAGGAAGGACTTAAGATTGGTTGGTAAAGCTGATAGGAGTGTGGTGGAAATCAAAGCAAGGGATGATTGTAGACTCAAAGCAGTAACATGGTGCCTTTGGAGGATGCGTTTGGGTCAGTGACTTAGGAAGAAGTGTTAATGATGAGGACTTTAACCATAAAGTAAAAAAATGAAAAATAAATAACAACGCAAAAAGAGGCAGATGATTCTATACAAGAAGCTGCACAACTGATGCAAAAAGTTGGCCAAATACAGAGAGAATGAAACCAACAGCACATGAACTACTCTCTTATACATAGAAATGGAGGGGGTTTTAATGCCGTGCTATGGCAGAGATCAGCCAAACAGTGCAGAATGGTTATGCAAAATGTTCACTGTAGGGAAATCACCGTTTTCCATACATTCTAGGAAGGAGTTCTGGCACACTGCTGGTAGCGATTTCACCCAGCCCCGATTCTTGTGGCTGGCAGTCAATAAAATCTTCCAGGGTAAATTATTTAATTAAGAACGGCCGCAGTTGCACTGAGAGACTGGCAGCACAGCAGCAGGAAGTCTGCTAGAGATTAAGTCTAACTCCATACAGATAGGCTGCTTATGTATGCTATAAATAATTAAAATCGTAAATAAGTGTATGTTGGCATTTTTGTTTAAGCTTATTAACAACAGTTCATAAAGCTGAATGTGATGTATGTACTGCCATGAGTTGCAGTCCTCTGATTAACTAACCCAGAGGCTGTGGTGCAAGCGAAGACATCAGATTGCTGCTAACTGAACTTTTGAACTTCTGATAAGAAAAAGAGACATCAATATGAGAAGAGTCAAATTTCGGAGTGCGTAAGTATGAGCAACCCATAGTCTTTGGTTTCAGTAGGCAGTCCTATAAGAGCAAAGAGAGAAATCCCCTCTTCTTACACCAAATAGGCAAGGTAATGCTTTCTTAGTTGAACACATTCCAGAGATAACAGGTACAGCTGGTGGTTTGAGAGAGTCCCAGGAAGAGAGGGATTTGAATCTAACTAATGAGAAACTGTCTTTTGAGGAGAAATCCCTGGAGAGTCTCTACCAATATTTCATACTGTTAGCTGTGCGGGTTTTATTTATTGTGTTGGTGGTTTTTTGGTGTTTTTTTTTTTTTTTGTTTTTTTTTGTTTTTTTTTTGTTTGTTTATTTCTTTTTTTTTTTTTTTAAGGTTGACTTGTGTGCTTTGGTAGCTGTGCTTTTATAAATAAATTTCCTTTTTTCACAACACACT
>JANHGN010018159.1:48501-107455 GCA_024605025.1 Megaceryle maxima
GGTGGTTTTTTTGTTTTTTTTTTTTTTTTTTTTTTTTTTTTTTTTTTTAAGGTGGACTGGTGTGATTTGGTAGTTGTGCTTTTATCAATAAATTTGATTTTTGAAGAATACATTCTGAGTTTGATCATTGCTTTCTTTCTCTGATTGTTGAGTAATAAGAAAAAGATCTTTCAAGAGGAAAAGAAGCGACCTCTTTCAGAGGAAGCCACTCCTGGATATAAGCTGCGTGGTTTGGCAGGAAGGAAAAAAATGGGCAAACATTTTGAAACATAACAGAAATGAACAGTTTTGAAACATTGGACATACTTGGTTTCAAATGGGCCTAATAAACAAATCAGGACAGAGATAAATTCTCCTTCTGTGGGCAAATTCTCCTTTCAACAGGCACTGGTGACAGGGGCTGGCAGGCAGGCTGCCAGCAGCTGAGGGGCTCTCTCCTTTGCATGGGGTGGTTCCTTACCCTCTCCTCCCCATGCACTTCCTCTCTGATCTTGCTGGCTGCCTGATAGTCCTTGCTTCAGCTGTCAGCAGCACTGTCTGAAACACCCCTTGACCTTGAGAGGTCAGCATTTTTCTCCACAGCCTGGGCTCTCCAGCACTGCCCAACCTTGGAGCGAGTGGGCAGTTGGGGTTTGGGGAAGGATTTCCCCACTGTCCTGGCTGTGGTTTCACATCCCAGGGGGGCTGCTCCTGCTACCTGTACTCTTCAGCCACCTGCCTGAGCCCACACTGGGCTGGTTTGGGCAGATGGATGGACAGCAAGCTGTTGGGTGGTCAAAAGTTTTTGATGGGTTAGCACCTGTGGACACAGCCAAACTCCAGAGCTGGTAGGAGCACATGGCTGGCATGAGGGAAAGAAGCAAAGGGACATCTCCCCTTCTTGAGTGTCAGCTTGCCATTGGACTGACCATGCCAGAGCATGAAACTGCATCCTAAATGTGCAGATCTGATCTTGTATGTGCAAGGTTGTTCATAGTTGAGTACTGTGTTACATTATCAGGGTAATCAGGAATGGATACTGAGAAGATGATGTTGAAAGACAGTGGTGTTATCTGTGCTGCCCTTTTCCACTCCCCACTTTTGGTGACCCCAAGTCACTCTCTTTTTTTCACTTTCCAGATGGAGTTAGAAATGGGTGTACATTCAGAACTGGCTTTTTATTCATAGCACAGTTGAACAATCAAAATCTGTGCTGATTTGCAATCAGACTTCAAACTGAAATTAATGTGATTTCAGAATAAGTTTGTTTACAGTCATGGTTTACTTTTTGCAAAGAAATAAAAGGCTTTACAGTATCTCCTAGGTACTCCTATTTACTGTGCACTGGCATCATAGAATCACAGAATGGTTTGGGTTGGAAGAGACCTTTAAAGATCATCTAGTCCAACCCCACTGCTGTCACCAAAACCATCTTTCACTAGATCAGGTTCCTCAAAAAACCCCATATAACCTGACCTTAAAGACTTGCAATGACAGGGCATCCACAGCTTCTCTGGGCAACCTGTACCAGATTTTCACCACCTTCAGAGTTAAAAATGTCTTCCTTATGTCCCATCTAAAATGACCCTCTTTAAGTTCAAAACTCTTGCCCCTTGTCCTGTCACTACAGATCTTGGGAAAAAGTCTCACTTCAACTTTCTCATAAGCTACCTTTACATTTTGAAAAGCAGTGGTAAGGTCTCCTTGGACCCTTTTCCAGACTGAACAGCCCCATCTCTCTCAGCTTTTCTCCATAGGGGAGGCATTCCAGCCCTCTGATCATTTTTGTGTACCTTCCCTGGAGCTGCTCCAACAGGTCCATGTCTGTCTGTGCTGCACCCAGAACTGGATGCAGTTTTCAGCTGGTGTCTCAGAGGAGCACAGCAGCAAAGGAGAATCATCTCTGTTGGCCTGCTGGCCACGCTTCTTGGGATGCAGCACAAGATACAGTTGGCTTTCTGAGTTGCAAGCACATGTTGCCAGCTCATACTAATTTTTTTATCTACCAGTATCCTCAAGTCCTTCTCAGCAGGGCTGCTCTCAATTCCTTCATCCCCTATATGGTATTGATAGTGGGGATTGTCCCGACACAGGTGCAGGACCCTGCACTTGGCCTTGTTGAGCCTCATGAAGGTCACATAGGCCCACTTCTCAAGCCTGCCAAGGTACCTCTGGATGGCATCCTGTCCCTCGAGTATTAACTACACTACTCAGTATCATCCACAAACTTGCTGAGGGTGTGCTCGATCCTGCTATTGTCATTAATAAAGATATCGAACAGTATCATTCCCAGTATGGACTCCTGATGGACACTGCTTGATAACAATCTCCATTTGGACGTTGAGTCATTGACTGCAACTCTCTGGATGGGGCCATCCAGCCATTTCCTTATCCATTGAATAGCACATCCATCAAATCCAAATCTCTCCAACACAGAGAGACAGGGATGTTGTTTGAGGCTGTGTCAAAGACCTTACAGAGGTCAAGATAGATGTGACATGAGTTTCTCTTCCCTTACCCACTAAAGCTGTTGCTGTAGAATAATATATAGAAGAAACCCATCATGGTTTTGATGGTTAACTGTATTTGGTCCCTTAAAGTCAGGTAGCATACATATGATGTCAACAGACTGCTAAGACTACTATTATTTTCCATCACCATATTCTAGAAATACTTTTAAAGGGTTGTGGTAAAGAATAGTTCTCAAAAGTATTTTTAATTAATACCTTGGAATAGGAAAGTGCACTTCCCTCAACTTACAGTTACTCAACTGTAAATGAGCTAGTTATTTAACAGACCCAAACTGAATACAGTGGAATGAAGAACCCTCAGATCCTTTTGTTGCAGATGCAGAAGGGGCTATTGCTGTTAAATGCTAGTTTCTCATTTCAATAAAACCTAGTTCCAGCTGCTCAGGCTGCCACTTTACTTAGTTCCATGGTTTGATTTGTTTTAAAACTTTGGCATAAACCTGTACTTTACTGTTAACTGTGCTACCAAATGTAACCAGTTTAGACTATATAATAGGTAGTGATAATTTGAAATTTAAGTATACTTATTTCCAAAATTAAAATGTTGATTTTCATGTTAAATATCTAAAATAAGCACAACTCCCATGACCACCTTCCATTGTTACTTGTCTTAGATTTCTTCAGGAGTGTGTGCATGCAAAGGTAACTATCAGATTCCTACTTAGAAATAGAGAAAAAGCATTATGTAGTCTCAGAAGCCTCTACTTCTATACTTTAATTTTGCTTTTCAATTATTATCAGTATTACCTGTTTTGCCAATGATAGCATTGGGAGAAAAGCCCTAAGAAATTGATTGGCAGGCAGAATGAGAATAGCATGACTATTTTTATGTTTCTGACATCAGTGTCCTGGTTTATCTGATGCTGTATGATACAGTGACTACATGCTCCATACTGTTCCATTATCGCTGAGCCAAACATCTTTTCCAGTATTGCCCCTTGCTTCAAAATTTGGGGAAACTTAAAAAAAAAAAATTGATAATTTGGTGTGTTCTCATACTGTCTGTTTGGAAAGCTAATAGTCTATTTACTTTTCAGAAACAATATTCCTACAACACATTAATGTATATTCCTAATTGGATACTTATGGGTTAGTAAGAGACATTTCATCAGCTTCCTCCTCCAATGTGGCATTTTCAAAACTATCAAAGCTTCGTTACAACAGGACACCTCTGCACCCTTTTATACATATTTAGATGGGTATATTACTGTCATGATTCCTGTTCTGTCCTTTACCTGCTTCCGTAACTTTTTTTTCTATATTGAAAAGCAATACATTTTTACTACTGTGTAAAATGCTCCTAGCAGATCCTCATTTTTCCACATCTCCTTTTACCCCATAGATACCACCTTCACCACCCATCTGTCACATTCCCACATCTGTTCCTGTTCTGTAAAAGGGTTTGCTGGGTTCTTTTATGTTTCAAGAAAACAGGCTTTTGAAAAGTCTGTTGGCTTCCAGAAGTAGTTGCACAAACCCGTCTTGTGCTAGCTCTCCTGTATGAGAACTGACAGAATAGACAGCTGGTTGTAAAAAAAAAAAAAAAAAAAGAAGAAAAGTGAACTATGCCAAACTTTTCACTTTCCAAATGGAATAAAATGCCTGTTTTATGTGAACAAAGGGTTTTGTCTGTTGTTTGTTTAAACAACCCCTTGGTCTTTTAATGATGTAGAGATTTAGATTGCATCCCTTTAATGAGTATTGATCCGGTCTGTGGTGTCCTTTTCCTAGGGGTGTGTGTGAAAGTAATGTTAGCTATAATGTTGTAGTAAGGTGCTAGAGAAAAAAAGGAGCCCCGGGACTCTTCCCAAATGCCTGGCTGCTGTATTAACCCCTTCTGTGTTTCAACAGGCAAATGGCACATGGGAAGTTATCTTTCCAAGCACAGCTGGATCTTGCAGGAGCAGCCTCCTTCTTCCCAAACATTTGAGCGTTACAGCTGCTGTTCAGACAGAAATAAGAGAGTGTATGCTGCAGCTTTCTTTTTCCCAGCCAAGGTATAAACAGACCTTTTGAGAATTAAGAACACAGCCATAAAAGTTAGTCAAGCTCACAGTATTTATGTTGAGCTTCAGATCCAGGTCTCTCTTCTATGTTTACTTTGATTAATGGTTGATAGGGTGCTATGGACATCTCTATGGCTTTAACTAAATACACAGAGACAGCCAGGTCCAGCCAGCCTCTGCTTTCTGCAGCTGGGAAAGGAGGAAGAGAACAGGGCTTTAGCCCTGCTATCTGCAGAGCCTCCACACCTTTCTTGTCCTCTGGGTGGCTGGTGGCTGCTGGTGTGACTCAGAGCTGATGCACCTGCTGGTGGAGTTGCCAAAAAGCCGTCCTGGCAGCCTGTGCCTGGCAGGCACCTCGTGCTGCTTCTCCTGTGGACACCACAGGCATGACGTCTCCTGGGGCAGCCCTTCTTTGTCAGGGATTTTCCTCCAGCTGTGGGATCTCCTGTTTGGGATTTGGACACCATTTCCTTTGCCTCACCTGTCACACTGGAGATGGTGTCCAGGGTGTGCATTAGCATCCCTGCCTTGCAGGTTTTACAGCTTTGAAGGTGCAGCAGTACTCCGACCATGTGCCTGCCACAGCCGTGCAGCCGTGTGGTGATGGGGCCATGTACCTCAGTCATACCCAATATAGCCTCCACAGAGAGGGGCTGGAGGAGAGGGGAGGGGAGCACGATGGGTGGAACAATGACAGATGTCAGAGTGAAAGAAGAGGCAAGCTCTCTCCACTCACCCAGCCTTGTGTGATGGCAAAAGGGAGGTCTGGGGCTATGAGTTGTGAAACTGTGTGATCTGTCTCTGGCTAACATTGCATGATTTTCAGAATGTGTGGCAAAATGTGACTTCTAAACTGTTCAAAGGCTCCTGATGAAGAGGAGGATTCTGAGTATTGAATGGGTGAGGGGCTTCATGTGTGTCATGGGAAACATTGCAAGTTGCATTTTCCCATGGAATTTGCAAACAAATTGCTACAAAGTATATTTGGGTACTTCATGGGTTGTTGGTGAGCTGGTATTGTCCACTGTTAAACCTCTCCTATTTTTCATGACACTTGTGTTATTGTAAGAGCTCCTACAATTGAGAGCCATGGGGGATTTGAATGAATTTTGACTCCCACATCTTCTGTAGGAAGCAAATTGTTTTATTCTAGGGCATTGCATTGAGTGGGCACCAGCAAAAGACCTGGGAATGACAGGAGGTAAAAAGAGTCTGGTGCTTGGTGTCTGCAACAAATTGGTGAAGATAATCAGCTAGAGGGCACCAATGAATATTTCTTCTTACGGTTTCTTAAATTAGGCCATGTGGACTGCCAGCATACAGATGTATCAGAGAAATGTGGGGGCTTTGCGAAACAGTTGTGCTAAAAATAATTTTCAGTGTTATTTTTAATAACGTTATCACAGGTGAAGAAAGTAAAGTAGAAGTTTGTAGCCTGGGACATTTTTTTTCTCCTGCTTTACAGTTTAAACACTATAAATCCTTGAGTGTTTGTTTGGCTAGGTAATGCTTTCCAAAAGTATGTCAATGAAGTAGGCATCAGAGTAATAAAATACTTTCCTATACTTAGATTTTAAATATGCAACAGAAAGCCATTAACTTTTAGACTTTTAAGCACCAAAACTGCTTCTGAAAAGGGGGCTTGGATGTTAAAAATCAGCTAATTAAAAATAATTAAGATTTTAATATTGTCAGAAATGCACAGTCAGTGTTTTGCTAGAAGCAGTGTTAGCCGGGTCAGGTATATCCTAGTAAGGTTGGTTGCTTTGAGGGCATGAGAAGGATCCTGAAACTGTTGAAGGGGGCAGGAGTATTGTGGGGTTGCCAGTTGATTGGTTATTGTAGAAGATTATATTTTCAATTTTATGTTAATACAAAATATAATAAACCCAGTTGCTTGGAATCATGGAGTAATTCACACTAGAAGGGATCTCTTCAGGTCATCTTTCTAGCCCCTGCTCAAAGCAGGCATATGGTATATGTTGTTGCTAGCTTACCTTTGTACGGTTTTGATTAGTGCAAGAGAGATCAACTATTCGGGTCTTTTTTTGAGTAGCAGAGAAACAAATGCCAAAGAGGGGTAAAAATTAAGCCAAAAATATTTTACAAAGAAATTGATCCAGATAGGGTTGAAGCATCACCAAAATATCTCGCATCCTTTTACATATATTGATTTCTTTTTTTTTAGATCAAACATTGCTTTTGGATAGCACAAGGGACTTAGTTTGAGCATCTGTGAATTAATTTTAAATTGTTCTTTTCATTGCTGAAATGAAATATACAGAATAAGCTGGTACACAGTAAGAGCAAAGGCTACACAGCATTTCATAACCAGAGGTTCTCTTTAGACTTAATCCCTGTAACGCAGTGTTAAAATTTACAAAACAGCTTGTAATTGCTGTAGCTCATTTAAACCAGCTATTTGTGGTTATGTCTGCTGAGGAAACTTAAACTTCAACGTTCCCCAGCCATCTAATAGCAGCAAATTGACTGCGGGTCTCTTGTAAGAATATCTAAATGTAGGCTGTTGAATAATCCCTTTGGGGGCCCTGTAACTATTTTTGTGCCTGGATATGCGTCATCAGTGGGTATTTTCTCTGGTGACTAGCTTACATCAGTAGGTCTCCTACCATACGCTCTATCAGTGAGTGACTTATGATTGATGGGAGTCACGGCTGCCGTTTAGCTTTTATCTGTGACCTCAAATAATGGACAACAGGAATTTCCAGGCTGTTAAATTCCTTGAGTGACTGAAGACACGGGATGGCTTTGCTGATAAATGCAGGTAGTACCCAGACACTGGGTGTTCACCGGGGGCCGAGGCGGGGAGGAAGGAGAGGGGGGTTCCTCGGCTGCAAGGCGGTGAATCCAGCTCCGATGCGTAGCTGAAAGGTACGTGTCCCTGGACGCCGGGGAAGCGGCTGTGCCGGAGGACTGCCAAGCGACCGTGATGCTCTGACTAACTCTGCCGAGCTCCCTAGCCATACGAGTCAGCCAGTGGCAGTGGCATTTCAATGTGTTTAACTGGCTGATCTTTAGGGCAGTTTGTCAGTCGGTTTTATCCCAGGGTGATGAGCAGTTTGCAGCTCTGTGGAGGGAAGTGCTGTGGAATTTTCAGCTGCAGCCTGGTTGTTTTCTTAACCCTTTTTGTTACTGCCGTAAGCAGTGAGCGGATATATTGGAGTGCTTAACCCAGGTTATGCTGTCTGGGCTAAATCTGAAGGTGCAGTAGGCTATGTGGTTTTAAGGTTAAGTTGCACCTGCCACAGTGACCCACTGAGCATGCGGTCGGAGTTCATTTCCTGGTGTTCAGTACTTCACATTACGAAAAGAAGGACTGCAGATACTTGAGTTATCCCCTCTTCCTCCTTGCACTCTGCCTTTCTGTCAGAAGCTGACATGCGAAATGGGTCTTCAAGACAGCTACAAGGTTTTTGTGAGTGTTACCTGTGATGAATTTAGCAGCTTGAGACAGCCCTATGGCGAGGCACTTTGTCATTTCTTCTGCTGTACCCCCTTGTTCTTCCTGTCTCTCCTGGGCTCGGTCCCTTTGATACAGCTGCGATAGGAAACAGGAGATCAGCTCTCTGTGAACTCTGTGAGCTCAGAAGTCTCTTAAGCCTTTCTCCTGACAACCAGGGAGTAAAAATGACTGGCATGGATGCTCTCGATGTGACTGATGATTAAAAAAAGTCCTTAATGCTGTCTATTGCATGGCTGAGGGAGGATAGCAGCTGGATCCAAATTCTTCCTCACCACTTCTTCCTGTTGGCAAATGGTCCTCCACATGGGCTGGGCTTGCAAACTCTCATGTGGGTCTTACTTCTTTTGAGTAGCTACTATTTTCCACTCAGGTGACAGCAGGTTGGTGTTTGTGCAGGATTTTTAGACTTGAAAACTTTTCAGAGGAAAAACAGGAGCTTCACTTTAACTTTCCTGTGTGTCTCCTCCTCCGCATGTACTAGCCCAGAGGTCGTAGTTAATGAATGAAACCAGGCTTCCTGCAGGAGCCAGTTAACCCACGTCTGCGCGTTTGTTGACACAGTGCTTACATAAAGCTGCCTTTGGTAGCAATGCATGTGCTGTCATAGCATGGATGCCCTTGCTTGCAGAGATACAGGATGTCTATACCTTTCTGTCCCTTGCAGACAGGAGCCTGCTACAACGTGTGCACTGGGTCTGAAGGAATTTTCCTCACCTGCTCTCTGGCGAGTTGTGTGCTGGCTATGAATTGCGTTTGACAGAAGCAATGGGAAGAGACACTGCAATTAAAAGGAGGCTTGGAAGATCAGGGGAGACGAGGGAATGAAAAGGTTTTCACTGAACTGTCATTTACAAGTATACACTTCTTTTGTTTCTATATTTGGTTTTGTTTTTTTTTTTTTTTCAGTCACTTCAGTAAGATTTTGTGATTCATTCAAAACTGGTTATGTAATTCTGTAAATCTGTAAAAGGTTAAGCACAAAAAGCTTGATGAATCAGTTGTATTACAATTACAGTGAGTTTTCTTGGGGTACCGTGTTTAGGAAATGTAAAGCTTGGTAGCTAGTTGATATTGCTGTCTGCCATAGCTTTCAAGGAATCATCCTGGCTACACATTAAGATATTTTGGCTAACATTGACCTCCTTTTCACCCATTTTTAGGGTAGTTGCATTTTAGGGTAGCTTTCATTAGCAGTGTGAAAAAGCTCAGCATCACCAGTTTTCCAGAAGGACTCTTCAGGCTTTTACAGCTTTTCAGTAAGGGTCATCGTTTGCTTGGAAAAGACATTATCAAGTTGCCTGCCATTTCCTGATGCTTGTCACTGGGGCTGTCTTCAAGGCAGAGGGATGAAGTTCAAACTGACATGTGGCAGTGTGTATAGGTACCTTCCTGTGTGCTGTGACAGAGGTGTCATGGTGAGGACAAAGTAATTTAGGAGCTGACCCTGCAGTGAAGTCGTGCCGGGTGGATGCCTGGGTCCATATGCCTATGCCTTGTTGACCTCAGTGGCTGCGTGTAGGGACCAAATTCTGCTTGCACAGCTTGAATTGAGGAACACTGACCACAGTGGCTAAAGCCTTGTTTTTCCTTCACCTATTCAGTTACCACCTTTAAAATCTTGTCAATCACCCTGAACAACAAGTAACCAGATATTTCATCTAGATAGTTAAAATAATTAGGTGTTGTGAACATGGCACATTCACTGGAAATCAAACCATCTTCTGCTGAAATTTTGCAATAACTTCATTGGCAAACCTTTCCCTCCTCCAGCGAAGAGTGTTGGTGCTTCAGTGTACAACTAGTTCCCAGTGGGCACAGGACTGTAATTACGATACTTGGGAGGCAAAGCTGGAGACTGAATCTGACATGGGAATATCAGGGGCTTCATTTTCAATTTTTTTTAAAGATTAAATACAATTGATTTCTCTCCTACCTGTTAAATCTATGACTGCACGCTCTGTACAGCTGCTGTAGTGTAGGATATTTGTCATAACAATGGATACGTATTTAATAGTTTTGTATCATTTTGACAAAGTGCTCTTAGTGCTTCAATACCCTTGAGAATAAAGAGGTGGCCTGGGATGGATGAAACAGCAAAGGTAATACAAAGCTTACCTTGCCCGTGACCCTCTCCTCTGACAGCACTATTCTGTTTGAAGAGTGACTGTATGGAGCCAGCAGTGCTGCTCAGTCATTAATGAAATCATTAATGCAAGTAGAGGTGGGCATGTTGCTACTATGAGCTGGCTATATGTTGTAGAAGTATTCTGAAATACTAGGCAAAGTAGTGATTTCACTGCTTTGAGGCACATAGTATTTTTTGATTGTGTTAGTTCAAAATCATATTATAGTCATAAACACGTGATCTCTTGAGGTGATCTTTGTGTTTCCATGCAGTTCCATTTAAATTGTTGAACCAGTTCCTAGATACTAGAAAACTCAGGTTTTGGTCAGCTTGTGTGAGGAAGGGCTTGGATAGTTTCATAGGTTTGGTTTAGATTTTGTTTCTTCGGGTGTCATAAAGGAAATACAGGTTTGCCATAGACTCATTTAGATGTTATTTTGCTGCAGGATAAAATAAGGAACTACTCATAAACACTGTTGATATATGTAGTGGGTGGAGTAATAAAGAGTGAAGAGAAAGAAAAGCAATTCAGTGACATAGTATAAGGAAAATACAGCATAAGAAAAGTTGGAAAAGTGAAAAAAGATACTGGTATTTTATTTTTGTGGTATTTCATTTTTTTAATCCAATTGATAAGATAAATGATAAGCCTTCCATCTTTTTGATGTTACTGAGTACACTAGTGTGGATGAAGGGAGTCAGATAACACTTCAGCTCTTCCTGCACTCTCTGTGCCTGATGACCTTGCTCTTGAAACCTTTGATCAGCTCAGTCTTTCCAGCAAGCGGCCAGCAACTTTCAGAAGACTGATGCAGATCCAGGATCAGGCTGTGAGTAAGTTTACAGATTTGTAAATGTTACCTTGGCATGGACTTAGCTTGAAAGGAATCCACCTATTAGTTTGCACATGGGGAAGAAGAGAGAAGGAAGATACTGCTGGTGAAGCCTGCGTACTGGGGCACGTGGGAAGGTACCTCCTTTTTGTCGGTAGCCTGGCACCAACTCCTGTGAACTGTGGCAAAGTCTTTTCTTCGTCTCCTGTTTTGTTTCCTGTATATACACAGCACAGTAGTGCCTGTAGGGATTTTTGCTCTTGGCAGTATTTCTCTTTAGTGCCACAAAGTGAGCAGTTTTCCTGCAGGACCTCAAACAGCTCAACAAGTGGTGTGCTGCCAGTGACTCAGCGCAGAGTCCCTGTCCATCTGCTCGCAGCCATGAGCACTCCCTACAAGCCTCCTATTTTCAGATGCAAACCTGTAAGTGAATCCTGAGATAGGAATGGGTAAGGGACAGGGTTATCCTGGGTAAAGAGGTCCTGTGTCCCAAGGAGACAGGGAGGGAAGAAGTTCCCTTCAAACCCAGGTTAAAATCTTCCTGAGGCAGATCCTGGCCCTTTGCAGGATGTCCAGATTGGCTTTGAAACTTGTTGTAAAGGAGGTGAGGAAGAAATGTTTCACACTGACATCCCCAGGAGCCTTGATAATGTCAGGACATCTGACAGTACAGTGGTACTTCAAAAATATCACTGTTGTGAAGGATTTACATGATACTGCAATAGCTAATAACATGAGTGCAGTACAAGGCACTAATTCAAGGTTGTTGAGGAGTTTGCCAAGTGTCTGTAGTTTCATGTCATGACTTTGTCCCTTTGCAGATAGGCTTTAAGCACTGAGGAGTTTTCCCGAAACTCTTCCAGCCTTTCTTTTTCTCAAGCAAAATTGCCAGTTGCTACCCTGCTAATTAGAAATAACATCAACTAAGTTAAAAAAAAAAACCCGTTCCTTATCAGGTAGGCATTTTGTTTCCATAGACTTATTCCATCATGCTCAAGGGTGTACTCTGCCGCTTTCCTTCTTGTACACTTACTTATACTTTCAGACAGTTAAGTGAATGTACATTTGGGGATTGCTCTGCATGCTGCTTGTGACCATCTTTGTTCAGAGACTGAGGAGATACAAAGTCAGTCTGAGGTCCTGACATCTTCTGTCCATTGCTTGGGATATAGCATATCAATCTGCAGTGTGAAACTCCTTTTCCCCCTCCAGGGAATTCTGTTTCCACATACAAGTCCAGCCAGAAATCCTAATCTAGAAGTCTGTAATTTGGGAATGAGGAAGAAATGGGATTATAACAACTTGGAGGCACAAAATTCTTTCGACCCTCTTTCACTAATATGCAGGGAGAAGTATTAGTAACCAGATTTTCTCACTGTAACCAAATCATGAAGCATCACAGTGAGTAAAGAGAATAGGAACCTCTGAGGTTGCTTTGCTAATGGATCTTCATCCTCTGTAAAGCTCAGGGTCACGTGCTGATGAAATACATACTGTCTTTAAATGTGAATGGTGGTGATTTTCCACCCTCTTGGTCATGAGCTCAGGTCTCATTCCACCAGAAACTTGCCACTGGTTACAGAGGGAGCAAGGTTGCAAATCAGATCAGTTGCCCTTTTTTGTTTAGCATTTTCTACCTTGAATTGCTATTAATTTAGATAACACAGTTGTAAAAGCATCAAAGCCAAGATCAGTTGGAAGGGAATACGAGTCTCAAAGGGATATAAAGGAGTAAAATGATGAAAATGAGCAAAAGGAGTATTATGTGAACTGCCAGGAAAAAAATCATTATGGTGAAGGTCCGTTCTTTTGATGGAAACCAGAATAGCTGATGAGTTTGAGTAACTCAAACGTGACCTGGACAAAACACTGTAAAATATATTACATAGAATTTTCTTCTTTAGGTACGAAATAATCTAATAGACATTGGCCACTTCCTTTTTGATCTTATTTCTGGAATTCTGTGATCACTTTTAAATAAAGGTAATTTTCTTGCCTGTCTCACTGCAAACCTTCTTCCTGAAAGATTTTGGCACTTTTTACCACAAGGGGAGGCATTTGCAGAAATCCAACATGGTGGTATTTTGAAGACTCCAAACAGATTTTTCGTAGCCGTATCTTGCTGTTGCTCCACTGAAGAATTCCCAGAATGATTGATGGGAGTTATGCATTAAAATTGTTTGGTATTTATATCTAGCTACTCTTCAGAGGGCTAGGTCATGTCCATGCTCTGTTCCCAGAGTAGCCTTCTTCCAGTGCTTTAAAGCTACAGTTTGGCTTTTCAGGAAATAATAATCATGCCTACCATACTGTAACTAAAATATTCAGACACATGAATCTTTTTATTGACTTCCTATAAAAATGTCATTTGTAGCTTGATTTTGTTCTGTTTTGACTATAATATAAACAAGAGTTTATTAAAGCATTAGCTCTAAGTTGCAGTTCTTGAGACTGCAATGTCCTACAAAAAGTATTATTGAAACTGCAGGACAAAACAATGTATTACACAGAAAAGTGAATAATGAGTCTGTTTTCACATGGATTTTAAAAAAAAAAAGTACAGCTTGTAGTTGAACTAAATGTACTATTGCTTCCACTGCAGCCAGGAAGCCTTCATAGACTTTCCACAGCACCGCCAAAAAATTAATGCTTCATCTGGTTAAAAGATATCAAAAGCTTGTTTGGCAAGTGTAATCTCTTCCAGGAATTTCCTTTCTCATTTTCTCTCCCTATAAAAACTGATAACAAGATGCTTATAGAGTAGAAATGGAGGGTCAGAGGCATGTTACAAAGAGTTGTGCATTCCTTCCAGCCTCATGAGATGAGGCATGGCATGTCCACGGCGGGCTGGGAACCGTGGGCTTCCGTTGTGTAAGTAGCATTTGCTTCAAGGATTAACCACTTTCCAAGATGGTGCAGATATAAATGCTTCCTAAGCCATTTCTGAGTGTTTACGTAACACGGCAGCTAACAGGAGAGCTCTTGGAGATGGCTGGGTAGGAGCTCAAAGCAGCGACCAAGGAAAGACAAAAACAAAAGAAGTGGAGAAGCCCACTGCATGTGCCAGCATCAGCTGACATAGCAGGACTGAAGGCAAGGCTAAGCAGCACCAGCCCAATTGCTCTCAAATTTCGGTCCTCCCTTTTACGTGCAACAAGATGTGACAAACTTAAATGAGTCATGGCTTGAACTTTTGTTCTGAAGTGTATCAAAAATGCACTGAAACGTGGACTCAAAGGTCAGAATTGTTCTCTTTTCTGTAATGAATCCCCAGAACAGCTGTTAATACTACTCTGTCTTTTAAGGCTAATCTGTAATAGTATTCACTGAGATATGATGTGAAATAGATATATATAAGGCTGTGTTGAGGAGCGGTTTGTTCTCCTCTAATGATAGAAGGGAGATTCTGCATTAGAAGAGTGATTAAAGAGGTTGCCAATAAAAAAGCAGAGGGTGCCCTTGTGTTCAGCAGATGCCAATTAGAGAAATGTCACTGTATGTGCACGATGGGTTATTACTGCACGGACGCTTGTATAATTACGTGCTGGGTCAGAAGGGCAAGCTACCTTCACCTCACAGCCATTATTTTCAAGCAAACACAACTATCAGGCACACAAATATCAGGCATTGCAGAAGGTGTACAGGAAAGTAGTAACTGTTTGAAAATGCAGGCTAAAGAGAAAAAGAATCAATGTAACACACCTTGGCCTTGTGGGAGGTAATTTTTACCATGTCTGCACTACATGGATTAGAAACATAATCTTAATATAATGGAAAAGTGAGCGCTTCCTTCCACCACTTAAATAAAGCTAATCTACTGTTACCTTGTCCTGATGATTGGAAATGGGAAGAGAATGTACATCTCTTTCAGTTGCCTTCTTTGATACTGAAAGGTTTGTGGTCCGCATGCCTTTGTAAAGGAGTTGGTGTACTTCTGTTGTGCTCCCAAACATCTTCCAGATATACCCTATACCTTGCTCTCAGCTCTTGGGTGGTTCTGACTGAATTCAGTAAATAAAGGGCAGTTCTGCGAGCAACCTGGTGCGAGACATAACCTTGGGTGTTTATTACTCACACATGTTTGTAGCTGTTCTACCTGGTATTTTATTTTCAATCTTTTGCCTGAAGCTTCATTAGATTGAGGTCTGAAGAGGAATAAGTCTCTGTGGATCCTGTGGCCATCTCAGGTGTGTACAGGGTAGCTGCTCTATAGGTGGATTCATGAGTTTTGCTCTAAGACTGCCAGGTTTGTCTTCCTTTAGTGTGGTTGCCATCTGTGCTTGTGCTGGCTTCTCTCTGGGTCATGAGAACACACTTCAGCAGGGATCGTGTTATCGTCAGTGACCTGAACCTTTGTGCTCACTTTGACCTCATACCTCTAGGAAGCTCAGCTGGCAAACGTAACGGAGACCTTTGAGGCAACACCCTCTGGGGTGTGTGGGCTGCCGGTTAGGTTGTCCTTCTTCCATATATGCTGAGGTATTTTCATTGACACGCTCTTTTCACAGGTTTGATATTGCTGCAGCTGTAAAATATCATCTTTCCCTAAAGAGGAAGCACTGTGCTCACCCGAGTTACCTGCTTGAACCCAGTATCTGCTGGGGCAGGATGGGGTGGCAGAAGTTAAATGGAGAGTGTTAGTTTGAAAAATTTTATGAGGTCACCATCCTTTTAAATTGGTTTACACAGATGGCTGTCTGGTTTGTTGCTTTGTCCTTGCTTAATAGTAACTGTTTATGGAAAAAGGAATTGCTTTGCAAGAAGGAGGTCCAAAAGCTCATGCTTTTGTTTCCCTTGCTGGAGATCTTCTTGTTATTGTGGGCATACAAAGATTTGGCCTGAAACAGAGATTAATTATGAAGCGCACAGTGAATAATTAACTGACTTGTTCCTAAGCTTTGTAGTCACCAGGTTGGAAATGATTTCCCAAACTGCAGGAGATAAGAGAAGGTTATTCCTGGTTTCACAATGTCCGTATTATTAGGGCTTTGTGCTGTGTGTACTCTGACATCAGCTGATACCTTCGCAAGTCGGGTCCAGCTTCTCATCCAAACCACTTCCTGGGGTTTTCTCGGGTAATGGCAGTGATTCAGAGGATACCACAGTGCCTCAGAAGGCTCTTCCTTACTTGTTGCACCCAGACTGTGTGACCGGGAAGAAGCAAGGTTCTAGGAAAGGGTCTTGATCTTAAAAATACTGCATTCAGATTTAGATGCACATTGCTTGGCTTGGGTCCTACTGACCTGTTTGTAGATTTGCAGTTATGTATTGTAGAAAATGTAAGAATATGATATACATGAGGCAGGAGCCTGAGACCAGCCTCCAGGCGGAGACACTGATTTTGCATTCACAGTTGTTCCTACCTGGCAAAAAAACCCCAAGAAATAGACAGGATGACAGTTTTTAAAGGGAAACAAATCCAAATAATGGTACTCTGCACTTTTGCAGGACTGTCTACTTAAGAAGCTGCGAGTGAGCTAGAAACATTGATGAAGCCTCTATTCTGTGAGGTGGGTATGTTTTTTAATTATTATTTTGGAGAAGCTTAGAAAATTCAAACCATTTGCCTGAGTCAAGACACAGAATTATTTAAGAGCCATGACTAGAGTCCAGAAGTTTTCTGCCACAGCACGTGCTCTGACCAATGCTTATAAGTAAGGTCTTCTGTCCTCTGGAAGGAAGTGATGAATTTTTGCTTTCTGTTAGCATTTGAAGTGGCTCTTTTAATTTTTGATTTCTGACTAATGGAATAAGTGACTCTCACAGATACTTTTGCTGTTGTCCTCCTGATCTTGTTGCGTGGTGGCCTTAGATCACAGTCTGGGGAGATAACAATCTGTGATAGGGGAGTCAGTGGAAATCAGACATGTCCACTGGGTCCAGGCCAAACATAGTCTAGGGTTCAGAAATGTTCAGTGTGTTTCATGACTTTTTTTATTTTAGCATTTCATCACGGTCGGATGCACCAGCAGTCTTTTAATAAATCCTATTCTGTCTTGAGACTTGCAGCTCAGGTTCGCAGACCCATGAGGGCTGGGTAATTTGAATAAGTCTGAGAAGTGAAACTGAACGTTTGTAGGTACAGCAACTAAAGGCAGCAAAACTAGTGAATCCTTGTCATTTTGATAGCCTTTGTCATTACAAGATACTGCAAGCAGAACTGTTAGCACCACTTGCCCTCTGCGTGAGCAGCTTGGACACAGACCCTCAGCGTTTCCGTGCGCAGGGCTGGTTGCCCACCCCTGCTCGAGCAGCCTCGCTTCCAGGGGACTTGTTTTGGGCAGTGACCTGGAGAAACTCTCGCTTGGGTTTTTGGTTATTTGCACCAGTTTCCCTTTTGGCTTTGGGAGATAAACCCAGAGAGTGAGCTTCTGCCTCCTGCTTCACACCATCAGGGTCCTGGACTTGGTCTGGCAAAGAATAACTCAGGATTGGAACGTGTCTCTTTAAGGATTTGAGTTTTCCTTTAAACCAGCATTTTCCTTTCAAAGCCTTTTGGGAACAAATTACTCTGACAGTAAGTACCAGAATAGATATCGATAAAATATGAATTTATGCATGCCAGCATTTATCTCTTTTGTGTCTATTCAGAAATACATACCAAAAATTGACTCTAACTCCATATGGCTCCCAATCTCTTCCCTCCCCCAGCTGTCAGCTTCTCTTTACCTGGATGAATAAAAGGGAGCAGAGTGCTGGGCCACAAGCTGAAGGTGGGTGTAGCAGAGAAGTTTTATTCAGAATTTTTTTCTCTGGGACATCACTATGGCTCCTCAAGTACCTCTCAGTTCAGTTGGAAAACACATTAAAAATACGATACAGTTTGATGCCTGTCTTAGCTTCGCACCCTGAAAAAGGAATGAAAATACTCAGAAGGCAAGTTACCTATGTGCAGTTCTGCTTTCTGGGTGACAGAGGCTGTGAAAAAGCTTGTAATGCGTTAGAAGCTTCTCAGTACACATTATGGCTATTAATTAAAATTACATATTTTTTAATCTGAAATTTACACTTGGTTGAATTAGAGATGATGGGCCCGCTTGTAATCTGTTCAATAGGGCTGTAAGAAATTTGCAATACCTCCACCCTGAGACCTTCCATTTTCCAACATAAGCATCATTTATTTTGCTCAGTTCTGAAGCGTTTTAAGTTCAGAATCTATGGTGAGATTTGTAATACATCACTTGATTGAAATTATGCAAATCCATTGCTGTAGCGTAAAATGCTGTAAGATCTTTGGGAGGGAAACTGCCTGTTTCTTCTGCCCGAACGCACAGCCGGAGGCAGAGGGTGCAGGTTTCCCATGTTGTCGCAATGCGTGTGGTGTGATGGCACAGCTTTGCTGCCTCTCTGCCTGCGCTGCGCTGACAGAAAACCTGCACCAGTTGCTTGAGTTCTTTGATGTGAATGAACCCCTCAAAGTCTCCAAAATGGGAAAGTGAAGAGCCATTATTTCATGGTGTTGCCATTAATCAATGATTCTGTCATTATGGCAGTACCTCTGCTTCTGGGACTGTGTGGTGGGCAGAAAACTGGTCATTGTCTTCTGTTGTCAGCTGGTAAGGGAGCTGAAATGTTCACAGAGGATTTGGAGGTTTCTTTGGAGATTCCTTTCTGCTTCTAGAAACCAAACATGAGTCCACAGCTTTATGTCCTGTTAGAGCATTAAATTACCCTGTCAAATTCAGAGCAGTTAGATCGAGTTTTAAAGATATCTAGGGGGGCTAAGCCAAGAGGGAAGCAGCTAAGGAGGAACAGAAGACAAAACTGGTTGGAAGAACATTTAAATGACAGAAAGTTCTGAAATACTTTACCTCTGTTCCAAACTGGGACAAACCCTCTTTTACACTGAAATATCTTATTTCAGAACATTTTTAATGTTGCTTTAGTTTCATTTTACATAAAGGTATTTTGATGGCATGAAGGTATTCCAACTTACCATGTATTTCTTCTTAAATTATGATTCACTGTGTAGCACAACAATACTGTTAAATTGTTAGTATTGAAGTATCTTGTTATATCACAAGGCCTATTACTTTTATTAATCTTCATTTAGAGCAGGGACAAAATTTCTGTATTTTATGGAACTTTTCACTTCTATCAAATCAGTATGTTTTTCTTTAAGGAAACCCTTCCAGTATGAAAAATTTGGATGAGTTCCACAGTTTTATGTAAATTTTTTTTTATTCTTACCATGCATTTTCAATTTTTAAAATGAGTGAAATGTGCTTTCTTTTATTGTCTGTAACCCTCACAAATCCCTAGAATGACATATTTGTGACTGCATAGGATTTCAACACAGATAGGGCTGACTTCATTTCTGTGAGAATGTTTACAGTTGAAGAGTCTCAGGAATAAAAACACAGCTTTTTTACGCGTGTATTTTGCGAATACAGAACTTGTGCACACTCTGAGCCGTAAACCAAAAGCTTCAGATTTAGCCAGCAGAGAGGAAGGAATTTGTCTGCTCTCCAGCAAAAGGAAGTATTTGCCATGTTATTGCAGTGCATGGCCTTTTGCCATCTTTGATAAAGTATTTCAGGGTTGTGCACCCAAAGTCTGCTGCCCTCTTGACCCATCATCCATCACCGGCTGTAGCTGAGGTAGATGAGGTGCAGCTCCATTGGAGAGCCATTGTTTCAGCCCCGCGCAGCTCCTCTGAGAACAGAAGCTGCAGACAAAGCAGCTCCCTGTGATTCACTGCACTGCTCAGCCTCCTGGTGTTTTCTCTTTACCTGTACCTTTTCTGTCCCTGCTCTGTGCTGGCCGAGGTGGGCAAACACACAAGAAAGCTGTGGGATCGATCTGCTTTCCACTGAGCTTTACTGGGCGTGAGTAAGATGAGTGTCTGGGATTTTTGTCTCTGGAAAACCATAGACAGTTATCGCAGCACTCTGCCTTGGCGATATATTTGAATTTATTTCCATTTTGACTATTCAACACTGTTGATATATGATGCTTAAAACACTGAAATGCCCTATCATTTTTCTAGTGTGCTGTGAATTGCCCAGTCTTTTTTTTCCCCTCCCTGAAAGCAGTTCTGATTGCAGAGATGCCAGCATTCCCAGTAAGTATGCCAGGAATGTACAGTTATACTTTATACTGCTAAATTAACAGACAGGAATAGTCACACCAAACCAGATTCAGCTCCCAGATGGGAAAGCGTCTCCTCTAGCCCAAATTTAAATGACTTTTTTACATGAGAAAGTTTCACCAATATAGCATACAGTGTGATTTAAAACAAATGCTGTCATCTCTCTTATGTTGGTGACAGGTAAGTTGTAGAAAATAGTGATGATTTCTTTGTTTTCAATGACCAACAAGGGTTTGGAAATGTCTGGACACTTAGGTAGCTTAACTCTTTTAGTTTCTTAAACTATTTAAATTTAGAACGATTATTTTTAGCTTATCAATCATACTTTCCCGAGCACTAGTTTGAAGTGAAAACAGGGTCTGATTCTTACTCAATTTGTTATATATGCAGTTCTCTTAGCTTTGTGCATTTAATTATCATTCACATTCCTGTAACTGTAAGTGGAATGAGTCCTAGATGGCATAACATTAATATCAGAAGATCTAACTCCGATTGTTGCAGGATGTGGTGCTCATAGCATGAAATAGTCTCAGGCAGACATTTCTGTCTCCTGACTAGGAAGGGTCTGTTCATGAGATGACGAAATCCATAGTCTTTGAGGATTTGCTTGTGCCAGCTGGAATACCGTGGGAGATTTCAGCCCCCTGCAAATTTTAACAATTACTGTGTAACGATGAAATGAGGCAGAAGGTTTACATTTTGTTCAAAAGAAGGGAAAGGGTCTTCCACTTTTTATAAACACTCTACCTAAGAGGTGATGAAGTCCATACCCTCACTACTCCTTGGAACTGCTTTAGGTTCCTGTCATGAAGCCAACTGAGATACACAGATGCTAGAAAAGTTAAAGCGCTCAGCTGAAAACAGCGATTCTCTGTGGTTGTACCAGACACTGTAAATACCACGTCTCCCAGTCATTGCAGGTGCTCAGAGATACTTCAGATGGGATTCTTTGTGCTGTTCTCCAGTTCATGTTATTTCTAGTTTTCAGTGCACTATACTACTCTATTCCTGTTTATAAATCTTTTAAGTGTGCACATTATAAAAGTAATTAAATTGTCATTATAATTTATAGTACGCCTGAAGTCAATCACCTAATTAAACGGAAAGAGCAGAGAGGTAGTAGGTTCATAAGCATTTATTAAGTACTACAGTATTAATTATGCAGGACTTCTGAACCAAGCAAAAGAGGAAAGAATGGAAACACCAATCTAAAAAGGCTTTCCATTGCTGCCCTTCTCAATTTAATAATATGAGACACCCCCCACCCCCAGTTGGCAGGACAACACTAATGCTTTCTTTTTGTTAATTTTTAATGACATTATGATGGAGTTTTTTTAATGACATTCACTTGCAGCATTTTCCTGTAATATTTTTTAAAGAATAATATATCCCCGTGTGGGGGCCTATAAATACATGGGTAGAATTGGAAGATGCATTTAGAATTATAGTTTGAGGTGCATTGTGAAGGAACACACTCTTGATCATCACTCCTCAGTGCCTCAGGAGAGGAGCAGAGCCTGTGCCAGTCCCAGAAAAAAGGTTCAGGGGGCGGTGGAGGTGGGGGCAACAACTGTACTAAACCAGAATGAAGACCAGTAAGGGTTTTGAATAGAATTCAGTGTATACTTTGCAACTCAGTTGGGTGTTGATGGTAAGGGCTAAACTGAAATCCTGGCAAAGGAGCACCTTTGCTCTTTTCCTACAAGAACTTGCAGCAATAAAAGCCTCTCTTCCATTTCACCAGAGGAGAGACCTTTAAAAGACCTTTAGATCAGAGGTCTTCAAAAAACAAAAGGTGACCAAAAAACCCTTCTATATAAATGGACAGGACGGTGCTAGAGACTTACCTACTTCTACCATCATTATCAAATTGATGTAACATATTTGGAACCTAACAGCACAGGCGTCAGTTTATCTTGCAATATATTAAATAGGAACTCATCGGCAAGAGATAATCACAGCACAAGAGCAGCATCAAAAAGTTGGACCTGACTGATCTGAAAACTAGAGAACCAGTTCAATAGCTCTTTTTCTGGAAGAAGTTGAGATTGTGTGATTTGAATATAAATCATTACTGAAGGCCATTTCTTTTCACAGTCTTTAATAGGCTGCACTGAACTGACAGCAGAAACAACAAAAAAGAAAAGCTGGACTGAACAATCACAAAAATTTACTGTGTGCAGGTATTTCACTTATACAGAAAACATTGAGTCTCTGTGGCCATGAGCACTGCAGTGTTCTGTACCATCTTCTTTTGTTCAGGGGTGCAAAGGATTGCATGCTAAGGCCTGATCTAGGCCAGATTAGCTGGCAGCACCCTGTCTCCTTCTCCCATGCACCCGCTGAGACACAGGCTTGCATGCCTTGCCGTAGGGAGACCTGTGGTTACCACTCTTAATTCAATAAAATCAATAAGAGTTTTGCAGCTGTTTCAAAAAGATATAATTGAGATTCTCTTTACGACAGAGATAATGGTATACCTTCTGTGGAGCAAATCAAACCATTGACGGCTCCTCCTTCCAGAACTCATAATGAGTACAGTCATTATGCTTCAGGTTAGCCCCACAGCAGCATTATCTAAGCAATGTAATTTGACAGTTATCTGGGGGGGAAAAAAAATATATATATACGAAAATGATAGTGACCTAACCAAGGTCTCAGATGACATAATACAACTTGGGTTATATAATTCATTTTATGGTCAATAAGCCTGTCTTCTGAGCTGCATATTGGAAAAAGTAATGCTTGTCTGTTTATATCAGACTTTACAGCTATCTCTTTAATATAGAAAATGCTCACACCATGCTATTGTTAAGCGTGTTTTCAGCTTCTCATGCTGGCAATAAGCAGAGGCAGTCCTGGCAGCAATGTTCTCTCTGTTGAAACAGTGAAAAAGTAGAAGACCCAATCCATCCTCACACTGATTCTGAAAACAAGTTGGATTAGTATTATATTGCAGTTATTTGAAGCGACTGTGGAGCAAGCCATTTGGATACCCTCTGCCAATTTTTTTGTCAAAACAGAGAAAAAATAATCTATTCTTCATGTGTGAGAGCCCCTTTCTTACCACATTCTTTAGGCATATATTTTCATTGGGAAAATAGACTCGTTTCATGTGACAGGCAAATAATTGATTTAAAGTCCCAGATTCTACTTAAGTGCATGAGCATTTTGATACAATGATGCTCCAAATGAATATTGCATTTTAAATCCACAACTGTGGAAATATTTGTGAATCCTCAGGTATTAAAACTGGCACAGGTGTTCTGTTGTGGGTGGAGAACTTGACCATGCTATTCTGTCTTTATGGGTTGCTCAGAAATCACTCAGAGGGGTCTGTGTTAGGCAATGGCAGAGTGAGGACAGGTGGGTTTTTAGAGCCTTGCACACACAGTGTGTGACTCCAGGCAGCACAAAGACTCTCTGTGACTGTGAGTAGCATCCACCTTCTCCTGTGCTCCTGGACCTCTTCTGTGTTGTGAGCCCAGGGGAGTCACAGTCATTAATATGTATCTGGTAAAGGGTGTTATTTAAAAATCAAAGTATATGATACCCTTGCCATGATTGCAGCCTGACCAGGTTCATCAAAAGCAGTTTTTAAGTTCCTGCTACCAGAATTTAATGTGTCCTCAACAGCCTTTACACATAATTTGCAAATGCTCAAGTAATCTTGGTGCTCATGTGGCTTCATTCTTAGCATGTTCAAGTTTGGGCAGAAGTTCCCTGGAATTACAGAGCACATCATGAAGAACAGCAGTATTAAATTCCATCTCATTAACGTGCATATTGATCTTGCATGTGTGATTTTCTCAAGGTGTTTCTTGGGAGAACAATATTAAATTTGAAACAACAAATGCCACTATAAAGCAAGGAGATGTGTGATGACATATTTGTAACTTCAAGCCTCAAAAAATAAATTTTCAACTAGACTTTGTGCTAACATTTTAAATCCTCTTCAGCCCACAAAATCAGGAGCCAAAAGGCAGCTTCAATTCACAGGTCTCTTCAGGAAGGTGGAGAAGCCCAAAGTCAGGTTGAAAAAGTATTTGAGACAAGAAATCTAGGTACACGGAGTCTGTAGAAAGTGTAAGTCAGAGTTTTAACTGCACAAATGTATGCAAAAGGGTTGGAAAGAACAAAGCAAGGTATTTTCATGTTATTGAAGCGAAAAGGGGGAAGAATCCTATGGTTAAACTGCAGCAGGGAGTACTTTGCTAGACTGTTCGATATTGTAAAGGGGTTACTACTACACAACATTTAGGTCAGTGGAGCAAACTGCAATGGGAGAGTGTGTGGAGTCAGTCATGGCTACACTAGATAAGTGTTTATTATAGATGATCTAGGATGATTCATTAGATGTGGCTTCCAACCCAAATGTTTCTGTAATTTTTGTTCTCCAGGTACAACTCTTGTCAGATTGACAATACAGCTCTATTGACAAAATGGCCTCTGTGCTAAGAACAGCATGTAAGCTAGAAATATTACTAATATTCCTTTGGATGTTATAGCAGATGTAAAATGCTGGATAATTAGTACATAAACTCAATAGTGTGTTTGTGTTTATGAATAATGACTTGAAATCTGTGTTAAAATTAAAATCTAATAATATTTAGACTATTCTTAAATTCTTTTGTTTTCCTCCTTAGAGTAAAATATTTTTTTCCACAGGAATATATCCATATTTTAAAGATTGGAAATTTCAGAGAATATTACACAGGTCTCCCCATGTCCACACAAAGTACTTCTCTCTTCCTACAAGTGTTTGTCACAGTGCTAGTGACAGCTAGCCCAAGGAAAGGTTTAGAGGAGCTACAGATCAGTAAGCTGATGCATATTTGTGTACGTACGTATATGCATACCATTAGGTAACAGTGTTATAGCCTTACTGAATAGTTACTGTAGTCAGTGGACTTTTTAACTGATCCCAGAAGACATGTTTTCTCTGTTCCAGGTTATGATTTCTTTCACGGCACTATATTGTTCAAAAGCAGGCTCCATTGTTAAATAATTAAAATCAGTACATGGGACAAGATTCACTTTTATCAACAGAAGAGGTATAATGTATAGCTAACCACCTGTAGCAGGGTAAATCATTTGTATTTGGGCTCAATCCAAGTTCCATTGACTTTTATGATACTTGAATCAAGCTTTCTAATCATGTTGCTGTGATGATCTGCAAACCCACTGGGGACCTTACTGCCAGGATTAGTCGTCACTGTAATGCAATGATATGAAAAACACTGGAATGTAGGTGTGCATTTCAAGTAAAGGATTTATTTGAGTTGTCACAATGAAAGAAAAGGAGTATCCCCAGCAAAGGTAATTCTGACTCCATTTACTTACTAAATCCTATTTGAAACTACCATAGGATTTGTGTGTTAGTCATCAATCTTTAGAGAAGTGGTGAGAAGTGTTTTACCATATCCTAAGGTCACACTAGGTAGATCGGGTATAGTGGGCCTGCCTGGAGCCTTTTCCTGGGGTCTCCTAATTCTGCTTGTCTCCTATGAAGTAGTCTGATAGAAAAATAGCTTCTTTTCTTCGAGTGCTTGCTCTTTTATCATTTAAGCAGTTTCTGGTCACAGAGGTTCTGGAGCAGTGCGATAAGGGTTTGGGATATAATTGACTGAATTTTAATACATCTGTTGTAACTTCCTGAATCAGAATTGGTGGTATTCATCTCTGGAAATACTCAAGTGGGAATTTGAATAACTCTTTGGAGATGTAGAATTTTGTGGGGTTATTTTCTCCTTTTTTTCCCTAACATCACCTACTAAGAAAGGTGATTTCTTAGTCTTTAATTGTGTCTTGAGTTTCACTGTTGTTTGTTGTGCCTTTTAATCCTCAGGAGAAGACTTCAAATTGATTTCTTATGTTTCTTAGCAGTGTCACTATGTTTTCCTAGCAGAAACATTTTTGCTGTGTAGCATGTTGACTGTGTTATCTGAAAGTGTTTTTAGGCCCCATGCACTTTCTCAGCAACTTTCTAGGTCAGTTTTTCCTCAGTTGGACTTTCTACTGTCAGTGTGGCCTCTCACCAATTTCCTGGTTTTATTAATTTTTGAGGAGGAGCCCTAAGATGGAATTAAACCTTGTGGTTTTAAGGGGATAAGTCTCAGTGAAATTGCCACCTTGAAATCCTTAGTCTTTTGTCTCCAGCTGCTCTAAGGTTCGGCCGAACACAGCAAAGAGATCAAAGGCAGCTTAAAACCAGTTTTACTGTTTGTCTGGTTCCTGGGGCAGCCAGGCCTTGAATATACTCCATGTTAATAGGAAACACCCTCTGAAACCAGACTTAGCCAGTCCTTGCCAGTCTCTTTAAGTTAGCCATAAGGCCTCTTTCTGTCTTTTAGGGATAGGGTATCCATGTGAGCTGGCACCTGGCTTTTGGACAAAGACATGAATAAAGTAAGTGGAGGCTCTTCTCACCTGCATTGCCATTTGTGTTTCAAAGGTCGATAGTGTTCTTCTCTAAAATATATTGCTTTTTACTGGCCTTTCTGGGGATAGCAAATAAAGGTAGTTTAGAGAAGGATTCTTTTAGCACACTTTTTGGAGTCTTTATTCTGACTCTGTATTCTTGGCCATCAAAACAGGATATCAGGAAGGTACTTTACCCACAACATTCACAAGTCCTGAAAATTTAGGATAAAACCTGTGTATCTGCCCTAAAGTATTGAAGTCTTCTGTCAAGTGAGGCATGATTGTTACTTGGGGCTTTTAAGTTCAGTAGGGTTGCTGGTAAGCTTATTTCTTCAGCTAGTGCTGTAGTGATACAGAGATTGAAATGTTTTAGCTTGCCTTTTCTGTAACTCTTCATCTGTGCTGCAGATCTCAGATAGTGTACAGATGTTGCCTTTGCAAGGAGCTGCAAAGGTTGAAGATTGCAATCTTCCCATGGATCATCATTGCTTACTAGCTAGAAATTATTACTTCGCCATTCTAGTTGTTGAAGGAGCTGTGGAAATGCTGTTTCTTACTCCAGACAAAGCCATCTGGGTTCGCTTTGCTTGAAGGTCAGTGGAGGGCTGATATTGACTGAGGTGGGAAATGTGAGCCTTCACCCAGCAAGGAGTGAGTGAGGACAGGAGCACCTTCAGCTTCTACAGCTAGAGGAGGAAGAAAGTATCTGTCATAGGTCTTAGCCAGCAGCACTTTTACTTTAAATGAGATATGCTGGGGTAGATAAGATAGCTACATGCTTTTGTATTGCATGTGTTCCTACATGAAGCTGTAGAGAACTGGTTGAAAATCATATGCGAAACTGTACCATAACCTCTCTTGTAACTGTGCTTACAGGAGCTTTGCACTGTCCTCCAAAACCTAGCCTTTTATCTGAGATTATACTCTAGGCTGTTGATTACGTTTTTCAGAGCTGCAGTGTTTTCAGTGATGATTGCGTCAGGACCATCAGTTGTTATTTCCAGGTCCTCAATTTTCTTTTCAGCCTCCTGCTGTTTTAATCCCAAACCTTCAAGCTTCCTGTCCATGGAAACCATAGTAGCCTGGATTAGGCCCAACCTTCCAGAAATACGTACTACATGCCTTGTAAAGAAATTAGATAATACCGGGTGGCCAAGAACCACAGCTCTAGATGTTGCCAAAGCAAAGGCAGGTAAGCCCTTTTAACAGGCTGAAAAACGTGTATGAATATGCTGCCAGATCCCTTGCTGATCTTAATTTCCTCAAGAACATGTTAAAGACACTGCCCATTCTCTTGCAAAAATCATAGGCAACAGTGTTAAAATCTTAAATCACTTGGGCAATTGGGACCAGTAGGTCATACCATTTAGCACATCTGGAAAATACCTTTTTGCCCAGCTCCGGAAAGCAGATCCGCAAATTCCTTTTAAAATACACCTTAAATCTGTTGTAGTTTACATCATTTTAGTGAATTTGTTTTTTCATGAAACTGCCCACCCAGTACCAGGCACTTGGTTTGGCATAGTTTTTCCCATGTTGCTGCATATCACGGTCCTCTTCTCAACCCGGGGAGAAGGCTGTGCCCATAGAAGGCAGTGGTACCATGCCTGCCATCTGCTTCTCCTGTCCCTTGGTTCCAGGGGAACGCAGGCTGAGCCTCACTGCTATGGGCAGGGCCATGTGGGTGAACTTTCTCCTCCAAAATGGTGGTGGAGCAGCATCTGGAGTCTGTTGCAAGTGTGTTGAAGACTTATTTTGCTTGTGGAAATACTGTAACCTTCACACATTGTGAGACTTTTTCTCTCTTCATTTCTGCAAAAGCAAATGAGAAGGTAACATTCCCATTAGTGACATTAGTATTGAAGTCTTTGCAAAGGACTTCACACTCCATTCAAAGGGAGAACATGTCTATTTTACAGATTTTTGCTGTCACGGACATCTTGGCCAAAGGCGTAAAAGAGGTTTGATCCTTGACTTCATCCTTGACTGACACAAAAGCTCTTACTGTGTATACGCTTAGGACAAACCTTTACTTTTACTGAAACACTTTTCACTTGCTGAATGAGGGAAGAGGGACCTCAGGAAAAAGCTGTGCCAGCAAATAATGTAATTTTGCTGGTGAGAGTAAAAGCTGTGTTGGGAACACCCTGTCAGTACAGTTTGCTAGGACAGCTGCACCAGCAGAGATATCCTATTCTGGATACAGCCTTGTCTTCTGTTCCAGTTTGTCATGCATGATTTATCTTTCTGTCACCTCTTCAGGCCCCTAGGCACCTCTCAGCATAAAAAGAAATTAAAACACAATACAGATGAGTCTGCTCTGTATTGGAGTCTTGACCTTTAATATATCAGGTTTTCATGTTGCAACTTTCCCAGCAAATAGGCTGTCCTATAAGAACTGAGGTTGCTTTAGTGATCTGCAGAGGTCCCACCTCAACCATGCTTGAGTTTTATTTGCTTTCACCTACAAACTCTCAAGCTGCCTGAAATGCCTTTGAGAGGAGATAAGGTTTTCAGATTGCCTGGGAGATCATAACCATGAATTCCAGCTGTCCAATGAGGAAAAAAATTATCATCAAAAATCAGAGAAGACAGCCTGGCAACCCAAGTGTCAGAGAGATTGCTTAATGTTTAGTCCTGTTATACCAGTTTAATTTTTATCAGACTTTGGGGTTTGGGGTTTTTTTGTTGGTTTGTTGTTTGTTTTTTTTTTTTTCCCCCTTGGTTCTCTCATTACATTTTTCTTCCTTTATTAAAGAAAGTGTTTGCAGCAGCATTTCTTCTGAGCAGACTGGTATGTCGCTCTGATGGCAGGTTCACAGTCAGACTCCATAGATCAATAAATCATCTTAGCCAGTTGTTGAGTATACCAGATTTGAATTTTAAAAGTCCACAGTCACATGTAAAATACCACCAAGGCCAAAATCCGATTTAAATTTAAAAGGTATCTGAAGAATTGCTCTGTATTTCAGTTATAAAGCTTTGCCAGCATTACCTTTTAACCAGATCACTATTTAATTGGGTTTCAGTCTCATGTTTTTCTCTGCAACTACTGAAGGTGGTGTGGTGGTGGTTTTTTTTTCTCCAAGAGACAGACAACTGTGTCTTTAAAGAAACAAAACAACTGTGTCAACAGATGGGAGAGAAAATGCTGTGTCTGAAATAGTGCTAGGAATAAACCCTGTTAAAAATAGGTAGTCTTGCCACAACTGTTTCTTTGGCCTATGTGGAAATCCTTCTTTCCCATACTAGCATGTTATCAAAGCTATACTAAAACCCTGCTAGAAAACCTGCTAAATTAGTCTATAAAATTGTTGCTAGAACAATAATTACCCTTTTCCTGACTAATTGTAACATCTATGCTAGCTAAGATAAAGGCTAAGGAAGCTGTGCTGCCATGGGAGAGCTCTTCACAATTCCTATGACTGACTCCTGCCCAGCACCAACTTAAACACTTTTGGGTATAGGTTTTCATGATGTGACCCTGCTCTCCACCCAGAACAGTACTAGAATAAGTAGGATACTAGATTGTGTCAGAATTTTGACCTTTCTTAAAAGTGTTGCCTCCCAGGTATGGAGAGAAATAATTTTCCTGTCCCACACACTATCTGAGGAGAACCCATGGAAGTTTTGCTTAATAAGCTGGGGTTTTTTAAAAGAAAATTCTTGCTCTCTCCAAAACTGGAAAGCAACCTGAACCATGCTTAAAAGTGGTTGTTGCTAGCAGAATTACAGCTGCAGGTTAGACACTGCATTTCTGCTTCCCATCTGTTGTCTCACTTATTTTTGCTGTCTGTCTCCTTGCTTTCAATTGTCTCTTCTGTGTCTCAGTTTATCCAATTTTCAGGGCCGGCCAAGCACTTCAGCATTATCGCTGTCCTAATGGCTGTAAGGAGAGTGGAGAAGCTCTTTGCTCAATGATTTTTTTTTTCCACAATGCCTCCACGCTTTGTTTGGTTGGTTTTTGTTTGTGCTTGATGCTCCATGTTGTGTCATCTGGGAAGAGGAGAGATGTTTGCATGATGTGCATTTTGCTGGAGTTGTTTAATTTCTGTAAGCGTTTATATTCTACAGTTTACAGTGCCTTTGGGGCAGGGACAGATTGTAATCTCAGAGAACAAATCAGAAGGTTGACCCCACGCTGGCCATCTCTGGCAGCCTGGAGGAGCTGGAGAACAGGTAGAGCCTGCTCTCTGTGCTCCTATCCCCATGCAGCCTTTGGCTGGGGGGACCCACTTGGGAGGAAGCAGCCTTGGGCTGCTAAGCATAATTTAGGGCAGCCCTGTGGCATTTGCAGTTGATTCTGAGACAAAATGCAAAGGTAGGTAAGACCCCTTCATGTAGGGAGAAAGGCAGAGGTAGTTGAGCAGTGCAGCCTGCTGCTGAGCACAAATTCCCCATGACTGGTTTCAGCCCTGCTGTTTACAACAGGCTTTTCCTTTCCCACTTGTCTGAAGCAGACGAGTGCTCCTGGGGATCCGTGTTTGCCTGTGATTTGTCTTTCTTAGATTAATGTTGCTTGCTAACACTAAAGAAAGTTGAAAGGAAAGGAAAAGAAAAGGTTTCAGATGACTTTAGAGGCTGCTCAGTTACTCTATTACATCAAGGAAAGAGCCACATACCTTATCAAACAAAGCAGTATGTTTATTATCCCTACTCTTTCCCTCATTCCCACGGGAGAGAATTGGAAACAGAGGAGTTGAAACATGTATGATTTTCCACTCTTATTCCAGTGGTTAAGAAAGCTCCCAATTCACTCGGTGAAAGTCTCAGAGAGACTTGTCAGCAATTCTGGATGTAGGGATTTCCTATGGTAGATTTTTACCTCATCTTTTCTGTGTTACTTCCACCTCTGTGGTCCCTTGCAGTCTCTGGGTAGTATGTATGTATGTCTGTGTCCACTCCAAGGATATGTCCCATGGCTTTTTTTAAATTTGTTTTTGCTTAACCAGTCTATGGATGAGTTAGAAATACTAGTACTTTACCCTCCTAAGTGACAGTTTGATTAACAGCTGAATTTCCCCTAAAATCAAGGGAAGTTTTGTGCAACATCCTCAGTCTGTGAAAAACCCGTATTTAGAAAGATGCACACTACCTATTCACTTCTGACTTGAGCACATGCTTTGTTTTGCTGAATTGCCTTTCCTGATTAGAGATGGAATTGAACATAAGCTTAAACGACTTGCTTAGCTGTGACTGAGGTTGCATAATTTGTCTGCTGGAGCCTTCCCATTGAATTCAGTGGGAGTAGACTCAGGCTACAGTGACAGAGAGGTGATGCAGTTGTAATTGGCAGGATAAGCCAGTATTCTTTAATAAAATAAAACCAATATTCTTGAATTATAAGAATAAAACTTACTCCCTTTGTATTGTAAAATGAGGTTCTGCTTTCTCATTACTGCCAGTTTCTTATCATGGTTGTGAATTGTGGTCAAGTCAATGTGGTTTCATGAGACAAATATAGCAAAATATTTTTGCTTCAGCTATAGGAATATATAGCTAAAAGCTGTCCTATAGCTGTATCCAGACTAACTGCTGTTGCACTGCCTCGTTTTTCAGACTTTTTCATTCTTGTGTTGGACAGCAAAATCATTAGAAACCATTCACTGGCAGCATTTAATAGCTTGTATTTAGAAGGTGAAATAAAGAAACCAGACATTTGTGATGTACCACTAATCTATTAGTAATTTGTTTAACTCTACTCCTCCACACATGCAAGAGAATAAAATAGAAGTTGCTCAAATAAAAGCGATTTTAAAAAAAATCTTCATATTTGTGACCGTCGGGTTTTTTTCTTTAACATACCAGCTCATTTTTCTGAGAGTCAGGGGTGATTGCAGAAGGTGAAAAATTGCAAACAAAACTAAGGAGAAGTTCAAGTTAACTGTGGAGCCAAAAGTGTGATTCAGGAGCTGAAAATATCTCTGCGCTTCATGCATCAAACTCAAACACTGTGCTTTGGCAACACCCCCTGGATTAGAAGCAAAGTTTGAGGTCATTCCTCCTCCAGCCTGCCATGTATGGATAGGGCCCACGCTCATGACAAATTACTGACTTACTGAGCACACACCAAGAGCAAAGTGACATCAGTGCAGAGGGATCTTGCCTCACTGAGGAAGACCAAAGACTCCACTGCTGCCTTTTTCTTGCCTGTGTTTGGACCCGAAGGCCCAGTGTGGAGGTACTGGGAAGGAGGAAACTCTACATAGTCCCTTTCTAGATGTGGCAGTAACAAGGGATATCGAGGGAGAGCACTTGTCTCCTTGTAAAGAAGTCACACAGTGTCAAGCAGAAGTGCTAACAAAGTGTGTGGTCAGAGGTGTTTTGGTGGCCCATTGAGACTTTTAAGACAAACCACCAGCTGCCAGTGATGGTGCCAACCTGAAATGACAGTAGGATATCCTGGGGTGTACAAGCTGTCTTTGGAACAAGGAGCATAGTGTCAGAGAATGAACTCAGGTTATCAGGCATAAATCCAGGCTTCCTTGAAAGAAGTCTATGCTTTGATTTAACACCAGTCTCACTGAGGTCTTACTTTATGCAGAATGTTGGCTTAGATTTTGCAGGTAACAAGAAACAAAACTCTGTAAACAGACCTCAGGCCCTTTCATTATTCTCCCTGGTAACAAATTTCTGTTCCCAGGCATCACACTTCCCGCCTGGTGTCGTCCATGTCTTGACTGACTAGTAGCCAACTTCTCAGGGGCAACATAGCTTTTATCTACCTCTGACATTGTCCAGTGCTGCTACCATCTCTCTGCCATGGAATTGAACTTGCAATGGTCTTTCCATGGAGATAGAGATAATTTTGACAACTCAAGTGATTGCCATGAGCTTGTGGGACACCTGCCACGTTGAAGCCTGCCTGCTTGGCTACGAGTGGCTCTGCCTCAGTTTCTTCATTGCGTACCTGGATGTATTGTTTCTTACCAGTGCATGGATGTTGTGGCAGGGTAGTCATTTGAAGAGGGAAGGAAAGCCAAGGCACTTGGTGTAGGAGGTTCCTTATGGTGATTTTTCTGAAGCCTGTTTAGGTAGTGTAGAGCATGATCTTTACCTGGAATCTGGTCTTAGGCTCGGATTAAACCTGATGTTTTTGCCTTCTGCCCACTCTCCGAGGATTTCCACATGTACTTGCATCTTGCTGCCAGATGCCTGCACAAACAGCCCTCTCCTCTTGGCAACAGCAGATTAGACAAATGGGTTGAGCAGTGTGTGTGTATGGACACCGTGTCAATTGTCTGCCTGACCATTGTCTAAAAGCATCAAGCCTGGTTAGTGAGGACACTGATCTCAGCTGGCAGTGTCTGAACTGTTATTTGCAGTGAGGTTATGGACCTATACTTAGGGGGATGTGCTCTTGCTAATTTAGCTTCTGGCCAAAGTGAAAAGAAAGTAACCCAAAATCATAGTTCCAGCTGGTGGTTCCAGCAAAATAAGGTCCTACGCAGACTGGGCTCTGAGGATAGAAGAGATAATGTAGGGAGGATCCAAAGAAGAAATTATGTGCTTAATTTTAATAAAGTGAATCACCTATGTGTGAAGTAAACAGAGTTCATGGGTGATGTTCCAGAAGTCATTTGACATGATACATCTTTTAGGTAAATTTTGTTCTGATTGCTAACTTTCCATGGAGTCTGAGAGGTAATAAAACAAGCTGAGCTAATGCAGATATGTGTTAATAAATGTGGCTATTTTTATTTATATAATATATATATGTACACGCATATGCATATACATATATACATACATCTATTTATGTATATACACACACATGGATATATGCATATAAATTCTTGCATGTGTAAATTTCAACACATTAAAATTTTACAAAGATTTTTTGGTGCTCTTTGCATCCAGATCTGCAATGTGGTGCTAGTAACCAGGATACCAAAATGAAGAAAGGCTGTCAATAAGAAACATTTAAATGGACTATCACACCCATTTTGAGAAAAATGTGGAAAACAAAAAGGCATAAATACTGAAAAATAAATTAGGCTTCAAATGTCTTTCTGTTTCAGTAATGAAGACAAAAATGTTTACAGCATAGAGACATTTGATTAAAAAAATAAATTAGATCCCTTTAACTTTGGTGGTAGTTCAATATTTGATCCATTAATTTCATTAAACTGCTTGTAGGAAAACATAGTTCTGCAGTATCAAGAGCTGCCAGAATGACCTGGAATTAAGAGGGCAAAGGTAGAGCCACTGTAAGTATTTTCATTCATGTATTCACAGATGATTTGTGTGAACACATTAAGAACACCAGTAAAGTAATGGGAATAATTTTCTTCTCCTTTTTCCAAATTCAATTGCATACAGTTTGATTGCATTTGATCAGGACATGAACGTCATTTCTCAGATGATTGTGTTTTGCCATTGATCATATGAAGTCAATTTCAAGTATGACATTGCTTTTACCTTCCTCAAGTAGGTAGACATTTTTGCTTCTACTCTTAGCTGCTGTAGCTATTGAATTGTGTGTATAATAAATTGTGCTTTGTTTAGAGAGTGATAACTGTAAAATACTGCCCATTTGGAGAAAAAGTACCGAGACTGAGATTGATGCCTGGAGCTTAATGCATCATAGCTGCAATCAAACAAATTTTAGACTTCTTACTTCTCCCATTAGAGACTGTAATTCACAGAGTTCGTCAGACTTTCCATGTTTGAAAAGGAGAAAGAGGGCAAATAGAGCATTATAAGATCCACACAGACTGGGTTCACAGACTCTACATACTACAGCACAGAAGCTTGCATTATCAATTCATTGTATTTAGTAAGGAAACATCTATAAAGGGGGATTTGAACCCATGGAGAAGTGGGAGATTTGTATATTGTCTCACTGCTTTGAGTTGCAAGCTGTGAATTCAAGTTCTTTAGTGGCACGCTACAGAAGTGTGCACTTTCTTCTACCTGGGTTGCCCAGTTCTTCTTTGGTACAAATTATCCTTTACAATCCTGGAACCTGGCTGCAATTTAAATGGCACCTGCCTTTCTTAAAGAACTGTTCAAACTGAAGCTTTAGGTAAATTCTCAAACATCTAAGGTACAGTCTGTGCTGGAATGCTCTCTGCCGCAAGCCAGTTAAGGAGTAACATGGGCATGGCTTTATTTGACCTTTATACTTTGAGGCAATTTCACCCATTGATTTCAGAACTCTTGAATATTTAGCAGCAAAATAAATGTTATCCAGTTGCTTTCCTTAAACTTTAGTTTCTGATTAAAATACACATGAGATTTCTGATATTTTTTACCTTGTAAAGTGCACAGGAATCTCTCCCTGGCTGACCTTACAGTGTTGGCATAACAGATATATAAGAAGTAATATAAAACAAAGTCCTTCTTGTTGATCCATGAAATGAATTAATCTTTATGGTGAGATGATGCCTACTGCTACATTTTTGGTTCACCACTGAAGGTGCAGTTTTACAATTACAAAATGATTATGGGAGTTGTCAAGGGAGAAGCCAGTAGTCTTTCAAAAGCAGATGGTGTAAGAGTCATTATCAGAGCACTTCTGTGTGTTGCCAGGTCCCGTGTAAAAGGCTAATCCCTGTGTGTCTGAGTTACAAAGTTCAAATTGTAAAAACCTCCTCCAAGCAGTAGGACATGCTGTGCTTCTCATACCCTCATTTCCCTTCTCTTGTGCTTGTTTAATCTTAGTCTCCACGGCTGGCAAACAACAGCAGCAGATTAGTAGTCGTGACCAGGTATGACCAAATACTATCAAATGCTCAGCTGTGGTGGTTGCATTGCTGCCTGCCTTTGGTGAGCAGTCTTTTGAAGGCACACTTGTTTACTTTTGCTGCCAAAGAACCAAGGTTTGCACAAAGTTTTACTAATGTGGGCATAAAAACAAATTAAAAGTTAAAAAAAAAAAAGAAAGAAGGTTTTAGTATCACAAAAATGCCCCTGGGGGCTTTAATTAGCCAGTAAAATCCTGTTTGATGACACATGCATTATCTGGGGTTGTTGACTCTGCAGGTTGACTGTTCCCTCATACCACGTCCTGTTTGCTAGCTCCAGTGCTGCTGTAAGATGGTAGGTTAGTAAGGAGATGCAGTACTACTGCCTAGGCAGCATCTTAGTATCTTTAACCAGATCTTGCTCTGGATAATATTTTGCCTAATTCTAAGTAACAATTAAGCTTCTTAAAGACTCAGAAACTGATCCAGCCTTCACTGAAATCGGGGGGGAGTCTTTCACACTTGTATCAGAGGCTAAAGTATCCTTTGAGGAATGCTGTTAAGACAGTGAGGTTACCACAGCAAGAGGGAAGTCGATGGCTCCTATCAGTTAAGAGCTAAAAAGAAATTAGGGATAATGGAATATAGTGTTCCTCATGGATTGCAGTTTAAATACTCTTTATGAAGCTGGAGCAGCAGCAGTGTGATTCTGTTTCAATAAATGACATCTTTCACTTACAGCTCTTTTCATAAAAGTCCCCTCTGCTCCTGCCAGGGTGCCATAGAGAGGATTGAGATACTGTGGCATTGAGATATTACTATAGAGAGGATTGTGATAGAAATGAGAATAAAGACCTGGTCTTTGGGGTGCAGATTAGATAAACTGATTAACAATACATGTTAATTAAAAATAACTGTGTGGCAAGTGTAGTCATCATCACACAAGCCAGTTGGGAGTGTGAAAGCTGAGAGTAATCTGGGTGGGGGCTGGAACGTATCCATGCCACACCAGGGAGAGGATGCTACAATGCAGAGCACCCCTAGGTCATACTGAAGGATGGGAGAATAAGGACTCAGGACTTCTTTATTATGTTGCTTTGCTTTGTAACTGGAACTTTTCTCAGGCCAGTTGTAAAAGCAGCAAGTGAAATACTGACCTTGCTAAAAGCGAGTTTTGCCCTTGAGTCCAGCTGTTCCAAGGTTTCACCCCCACACTAAAACCATATTGGGCCCTGTCTGTTCAAAGGTTCAAAAGTGGTTCTTGGCTCCACATCCAGATCATTTCCTAGAAAGCTGTATATTGGTGTGATAAAGTGTCAGGGTCTAGAGCCAGACCATATGTTATTTTATATACTCAGATGCCTGTATGGACTACTGTTGACATTGCTGGTCAGTAACACATTATCATTTGCTGTTTTTTTTTGTTGCAGAAAGCAAAAAAAGCAGGGGGGAAAAAAAAAAAAAAAAGCAAAAAAAAAAAAAAAGCATAAGCATATGCCTTTTATTGCTATCTGGTTCCAAGCCTGCTTTATCCTTCAGCTTTTGGAACCCTGTTTCCACCAGCTCACACCTGCACTCTGCTAGTGGTGGAATAGCTGTGTGTTGCCCACCCCACAGTGGGCAGGCTTTGCCCTGTGTATGGCGCAGATGGGCAGCTGTCACACTTGCTGGAAGCAGGGGAGGTGTGCTGTTGGCTTCAGTGCCATCCCAGTCAGGCCACAGGCAAAGATCTGCAAGCCCAGGTGCTATGTTTGAGATTTTCCTGTCCAAGTCCTCTGCATGCTCCTCTGCCATGACATTTGTAAGCCCTTTTGGGGAAGGTACCTTTTTCTGCTGCAGTGACCTGACTGCCCCAAGATGATGCCCAGAGAGGGCTCAGCCTCATGGCAAAGAGCAGGAGAACGGTGACATGAGCTGCACTTGTTGCTGGAACCATGTGCTCCCCTATGGTGCTGTCCTGTCCAGGAACACATCCACCCTGGGATGCCCACGATCATCACACACCCCTGTCATGTCATCTGGCGTGGTATCTCACGTGGGTATTTAAGGACACAATGAAGCCCGAAAGAAAGTGACCTGGGCAAATGTGTGCTCTGACTGTGTGTTCACCCCCAGTTTTTAACAAAATCAGAATATCCAGGCCTGTTGGAGTATGTGGTCAGTAGAAGTTTTGTTGTGTCAGTATTGATGAGGTGGGAATTTTGGTCAGCTCTGTTATGTGCAAATGAAATAGGAGTCTCCAGTTCCTGGTGCATTGTCTGTATACCCTGATTAAGGGTAGCCTTCATGTATTCCATAATCCCTTCCCTGCAGGTGTAAATGGGGCAGCCTGTAGCTGTTAATGTGTCTAACACATTAATGAACACATCTCCTGGTGCTCTGTGCCTCAGATGCTCCTGCACAGATGCCCACAGCAGGTCTTTTGTATAGAGAAAGTGCCTTTTTGTGGTCTTTCCCAGAGTACATCACATGTAAAGGGAGATGTAAGGTTTATGAGGGATTTTTACAAGTCTACATTAATAACTGATTTTCTGAAACAGAATAGCATCATATGGAAAGGGAATTTTTAGAGATGATCTCATGTTTAAACCATAGTGCTAGACGGAAAAGAAGCAGAATGAAAAACAATTTCACTACTCTGATTTAATAACAGGAAAGCATTTGCATTTATTTTTGAAAATATGTGCTCTTAAATTCTGATCTGGCATGATTTTTTCAAAATTAGGCAGAAATTAGGTAGCAAACCTGGAACTGTAAGCCCTATAGGTAAATAGATGACAAAAGCACTTCCACAGCTTTTTTGCAGGTGTTTACCTTGCTTGTTGTATGCATCATGTTTGAAAATACATCATTGTATGCACCTTTTAGCTTTGTATGTCTGTTGTTTTCACATCAGAATATATTAGTTGATGTGTATTCTAGCCCACAGCAAGCTGGAAACCACAGGACAGCTACTGATTACTGATGCTACTTTGCTCTGAAGGAAAAAGACCTGCATAGCAAGAAGGACTGTGACTGAATCTGAGGTTTTTTTGTAGCCATTGCCATAATGCCAATTAGGTTATAAAATCAATCAGCAAGCTAAATTGACCACAATCCTTAAAAGTATTTCATATTTGTTTTCCAAACAGGTGGAGGAGAGAGTGAACAGCCACATTTGCTGGAGCGGTGAACCAAATTGCCTTGACTGGAACCATTACTCACATGCACCTTTGTCGGCAGCAGCCAGGTAGGGGAACAAAGAAAGGATGGGTTTGAGTGAACTGAGGGAGTGGGCCTGAGTGAATAGTTTTTCATTCTCAGAAGGCTTCACGTGGTAGTCACTCATATTTAAATACTGATTACATGTTACAACTGAAGTCAGCTCTTGCTGAAATCAGAGGTGTTTCTCTTTCGGAGCAGGTTATGTTTTTGTTCATTTGGAAGTGCTGTCTTTGCTTTGTCTGCGTATTTGGTTTGCCACTTCCCCTTTATGCAATTCTTGCATCAAGAATCCAGGGATCACACTTTCTGAACCAAATAAACAGGAAAATGTACTTACAAAAATACAAGAAGAAATGGTGGGTGGAGTTTTGATATCTGAAACACGGTGGGCTTTTTTCACGTTTAAATTGTCCTAAAGTAGAAGTTGTTGATTTCTGCTTGAGCATCTTACCATTTCAAGTGCTCCATTGACAATTCTGTTCAAGGTTTAATTTTTACCTCTGGATCTTGAACATTGGGCATGTAGAAACTGCAGTTACGAAAGCGCTGACACTGTAGCATAATGACACCCAAGCTAGCTTAAAGTTAGTAGGTCCTCAACAACAGTCTTGCTATGGCATCAGATAGTTCAGAAGCCAGTTTATTGTGTCAATAAAAGGTCCATTTTCAGCTCCTCATTGCAGCTCTATGTTTACTTGTGTTGGCAGTCACAGGCTGGACAGGTTTCACATTGACTTTGTCTCAAAAACTGTGTCTGTGTGCAGTACAGAGATACTTTTGTTGCTGTCAAAGACCTGAGGCACTGAGAAGCTCCTCTTTAATCTATATGGGCACATCCTTGATGGTCAGAGAATTGTTAGCCCTCAGAATGTAATGAGACTGGCTTGAAATAGTGAGAACTTAAGAAAAAGTTTGATTCTTCTCATGGGCCTTATATATTTAATTTTTTTTTAAATTGTCCAGTATTTATCTGCAACCATAGGAGCTAGGCATATAAGGAAGACATCAGAGATTCTCATGGGATACTACAACAGGAGAAGGTGTTCAAAGAAAACATATGTTCAGATAAAACCACCAGGTTTTTAAGAACAGCATAAATGTCCTGGACCTATGTTTCATTCTATATATGAATTGAGGGAAAGAATGGAGGAAGTTGAGATGGGCTATCCCTTGAACCCTTGATCAAACCTGGAACTGATTCCAATACTCTGCAGTTGAGGCTGGTGCAATATGGGATATCTCTTCTTATGGATCTCTTTCCAAGTCCCTGCAATGAAGCTGTGTGTGCCTGCATTGCATTATTTCCCCTCTGCAGTGTCTGAGAGCTAATCGAGATCTTTCTGTGCAGCCTGAGATCAGAGCTGGGTGGGTGAGAGGGGTGCAAACTAATGGCTGTTAGAAGAGGTGTTACTAACAAACATGTCGTCAGTCATCCAGAGGTCCTGTGGAATTTCTGTTGGAAGTTCAGCAGGAAAACAAACTGTCCTCATGCACCCCTGAGCTCTGTTGCCAGTTTGGGAAGCATTAACAGTGTGTGAAATTTATAAGCAAGAGTAATGGAATACTCCTGCAGTACAGAAACCTGGCCATGTCCTGACTCACCAGGCGGGATTTAAGTGGAAAACTGAGAACTTTGGTACACAAGACTATGGTGGCCATCCTCTGAAATGAGTTTTTAGCAGACATTTTTCAGGTTTCATTAGCGTGTAACTTAATGGTACTTCTGTGCATTGGGCCCTTATTGCTGTGGCTCTCTTGTACTCTGCGAACTCTCCCTGATAATGTGTCAGCTGAGTAATGGCACACTTTACTTTTTTTGTTTGGAACAATGGAATTTTAGAATAGATGCTCTCAATTAACGTAGTTCAGACCAATGTTATTGTAACTATTATAATATGTACCGCTGCCTTGTGTGCCAAGGATATTAAGGCAAGCACTTAATTCTGGTAGGGTAGTAAATACACCATGTGAGCTAATAAAAGGCTCCCATTAAGAAATTGAACCCTATTACTGCCTGCTTTACAGGTGAAAGCTTTCAGTCTGGTTCCAGCACTAGATATGGGGCGATCGGAAGGCACATTTTCTCTGAAGACCAGAGCATGCAATGCTGCCAAACCAGAAGTCCCAGATGCCCTGCAGGGAATGATTCTTGCAGCAGAGACAGATTGCACAAGCTGTGGTGTGGAGGACTAGCTGCTTTATTTTGGCTGAGAATCCTTTGAAGATACTGGTCCCGATTCTCTACTGCCTGAAACCTTTTGCTATTTATACCTGGGTAAAGTGAATGCCTAGCGAGCATAAAATGCCACCACCCTAGTGCTAAACGAGCTGTTATCCACTTTGCCCAAATATAAATGATTATGCAAAGGGTGAAGCAAGTTCAAGGTCTCTCTTTTTGTTATGACATTGCTCCTAGATCCTGCTGCTCATTGCTGATGGTATGAACAGGAGGAGGCTGTGTCTTTGTGACGGTTTGAGCCCAAGCTCAGGGGGAAGCAAGCACACTCATTTCTTGTCCTGCTATTAGTCAGAGAGAAGAAAAACATGTTTCTTCTTCCATGTCCAGGAGGAGGCCAAGCAGGGTGGTGAGGCACCAGATTCTCTTGCTAGTTCTCTGACAGTCTGGGGTGGGAGGAAGGAGGCTCAAAAACATCCAGTGGAGGCAGAAATGGGCACTGTGACTCTCCTGGGCACAAAACTCCGCTGTGGCTGAACCGCTGCCCACAGACTCTGTCACAGCAGTGCCCAGGTACTGGGGCTGTGGGCCGGTGCTGGGAGAGATGTGGAACAAAAAAACCCCGTGCCTGCCACAGCTGCCGCCTGCCAGCCCTTGTCCCCAACCTCGGGAAGCTGCAACACCCTTCTGCTGGTGAGGAGGAGCGCCTGCGGTGCAGTATTTGTCTTCCCTTGGTTTTAGAGCTCCCCCTAAAACCACAAAATCCAGGGCTTGCTTAGAGAAATTGAATAACTTAGCTGCATTTTTTTCGCCATACGCAAGATGTGCTTTGTGAGTCTCCCATTGCAGCTACAGCTACAGACGGCTGTATGACAGCCGGCAGCGCACTAACGTGCCACATATTGGAAGGACATGGTCCTTGAAATCCTCTGGCACCACCAGCTACTGCTTTCAAACTAGAACAGAGACAGATAAGGATATTATGAAGGAGAAATTCGGCATTGCATGTTATAAAATTGAATCCTTAAAAAAACCAGGAAAACTTTTGGCAGTGTTCCATGTCTTGTAAATAGAACCCATATTATATTCATGCATATTTTAAGTACAAAATAGTGTGCTGCAGTTTCTGCTCTCTTAAGCAAATATCTTGGTAGAGTAATTTAAAAACAGATCTTTTTTTGGTAGCCAGCACTGTAACACTGGCTGATATCAGGCATTCTGGGCCAGAATCTGCCATCTGTATACCTGCTGGAGGCAATGAAGACGCTCAGAAGTTGACCCAGCACAGGGTGAGGTCATCAGTGGCTGGCTCCTGAGCAGAGCTGCCTTTGGATTTTGCACAGCAATGCATGCTGCTGTGGAAGGGACCCATTTACAAACCCAGAAATGCAAATCATTTTGAATTACAGGCAGCAAGAAGGATTCTTCCTCTATAATACCTAGAGAAACCTCAATTTATGTTGCTGTATCATTTCTGCAAGTAACTTACCTTTTCTTAGGGGTAGGATGTGATAATACCAACACTGAACCACACTTGATGGGATTCATGTTATGTAACTTCCAGTAAGTGCATATAAATACCTATTTACATCTGTGTTTTCCTCTGTCTAAAAATATCCTAAGGTTACAGACTGAAGGCTCTCAGCTTCAGTGAAGACATATAGTGAACAATTGCCCTTTTAAATCCGACAGTGACATATAGGCAGAACTATTGTACCACGCCATGCTGTAGCATATTATATAAATATTTCAAAATATAAACAAGACACTATAGTGTTAACGTTGGTCTTTAAAAGTCACCCTGTGAACCTTGCTTTTTGTTGCTGTGTTCTTACCAGAAATTTGAAGAATTTCTATTTTTGAAAAATTACATGATATCCATTGCCCTCTGCAAATCCCTGTGAGCAGAGACTCTTACTGACGCTTTGCTAAGAAGTTCTGAGACTGCAAAGTTTCAGCCGACTGGGAGTCTCAGATATACACTAGCAGTTGTCTCCAGATGGCTGCACTCTTACTTTGTACCAAGCCTTTTACCATCTCAGTGTTTGCATGTTTGAAATGATGATGTATACTGTTCTGCTTTTTTTTTTTGTTTGGTTGGTTTTTTTGCCAGAAAATGCACAGGACATTGTATGGTAAGTTTTGACACACGGTATAGCTCAAAGAAGAGGTGATAGAGACAGTATGGGAGAGGAAGGAGGAAAAGAGTAGGACAGGAGAGGAAAGGAATAAGAAAATGCAGCAAGAAGAGTTTATGTCAGTGTAATGAATTCAGTCTGACTGGCAAATAGAATTTGACTGCAAGTTGTGAATTTCATTGAATTTGATCCAAGAAAGACACAGCTGAGCAATCTGCAGGAAGCTATCTTTTCCTAGAAGTATGCAGCTCCAAACTGTACAAATTCTTCCACTGGTCGTAAAATGTCTGTGTGCCTCTAAACCCATGTAATTGGATACATTTGAAGAGAAAATAGTGTATTGAGACAGTCAACTAATGAATAACAAAAAACATCACCGAATAAAGAGTTTTGAAAGAAAAAAACCTATATAATTTGAAATTGGCCAATGAAGCCCTAGTGATAAGGACAGTTAATCATTTCTGGCACAGCTGTTTCCTGACATTTCTGTGAAATGTTGTGGAAAAATTAATGAAGGTTCATTCAGTAATAGTTTAAAGCTTGGCTAGTGGAAAATATGACAGTATTTCCATCGTCAATTAAGAACAAGCAAGGCTTTTTTTTTTTTTTTTTCCATAGGGGAAGTGGTATGCAGTTTGTACTGCACAGGAAACTGTAGACTCGAGAGCAGCTGTGTGATAGTAACAGGTATGCAAAGAATATGGAGAAGAGACTGGGCCCTCTTCACTTATCACATGTGCTTCAGTGTAGCAGAACTATCTCTGCTATATACTGGAAAAGACAGCTTACACTATCTAGCACATGGGGTATTCCTTGGAGTGTCCAATTCTGAGAATAAACGCCCTTCTTTTCACTTCAATAACAAAGCTTGTATCAATAAGGTTTTCATTACAGTTGTATTTCATTACTGTGATGTCCCAAAAGAATAACTCCTTCAGGTGGGAGATGCGGGATATTTTTTAACTGATCTCTGAAATCCACGCTGCCTGAAATTCAAATCTTGGTGTGTATGGTTTTCACCACACGCCTCTGATCATGTGTGGTTGCTGCACTCCCTGGGTGCAGAGCAGCAGTAGCCCTGCTTTGACCGAGTAGCCACTTTGCAGTCAGGGGGAGAGGGGAACTCTGGCCTCTTGTGCCGTACGGACACGGGCTGTGTGTGTGTGCCAACTCGGTGTCATACGTGTGTACGTAGAGTGTTGCAGAGAGCCAAGAAAGCCTGTGGTTTAGAAACACAAGTATGGCCAGGGGATGCATTCCTGTTGCAGATCACCATAGCTGAAGGTCAGTGCAGCAGCTGAGCAGTGGCCTTTGTCCACTCCTTCACCTCGTAGCTTGCAGTGCCTGGCAGGCAGCCAGCTGCTGACAGCCTCCCCAGTGGCACCTCAGGGCTTCCACTCCTGCCACAGCTCCAATGGGCTTCAGTTTCTCCAGCTCGGCTCACTTTGGGGGATGCTGGATCCCTTCTACTGTTGGATAGACTATGTGAGACAGAAGGTAGTCAGGAGAGAGGCAGTGTCTGCTCTTGAGAGTAAGTTGTGAAGACCAGACCTGTGCAGACAGTAGAATTAAATTATTTACTTACAGGGATCTACATTTTATTTTGTGTTAAAAATGTATTAGTGTGAAAACACAGGGCTGGTACACAAATACTGTAAATCACTGCAAATGTTTATGTGAAAATTTAGGTGCTCAATACCTTTCTGGACTGTGAGGGGTTGTACAAGCCTGCCTAGTCTAACAGCTTTTTTCTTCCTCTGACTTTGAGATACTTTGAGCCCTGCCATAAATATGATTTCTAGCCTGTTTACACAGTATGATGATTCATGCTGAAGTGGTTGATAGAAAGAGGATGCATTATAATGAATGGTTTATGCTTTTCTAATACCACTCTGTAAAGGAGACGCTTACTCAGTGCTCCTCCTGCAAATTTAGAAGACCCTTAGCAAGCTCACTAAAAATATTTGTCTTACTCTCTGCATTGTTAGCTGTGGAGCATGTAGCTTATTGACAGGTTTAAGACAGTGTGAAACAATTAATAACAATGGATTTCCATCCATAATTTGTGACCATTCACATAATCAGGTGTTAGTCAGCCCCAGGTTCTCTCTCCATGGTGCAGTATACTACAAGGAACTTCATTGAAGACTCTCCCAAGCTTGCAATCCCTAGTGCAAATAAGCCTGTTGTTGAAGTCAGTGACAGCTTTACCAGTATCAGAGTATTAGGGACATCTTATATATAAGAGGTTGTAATTAATCTTGATTTGGGACATTAAAAGATCAATCCTTCAAGCATGGCATCTGTAACGACGTGAGTACTGCCACAGCAGTCAATATGCTGCTGTGTCTGCGGTGGGACCACATGTGTGCTTCAGGGTATGCCTGGGAGTAAGGGAAAGATGAGGGCTCTGCTCTTGCTGTTTATCTGATGTGGGAAATCTGAGGGCACTGGGTCAGACATGAGCTGCTTTTAAACTGCTCAGCATGAGGCCTGTGCCTACAGCTGCTTAGGAATTTCCCATAAAAACAATAAGTCGATTCAAAGAGGAATTTCCACAAGAACAAGTTTTCCACTGGAAAATCTCCTTATTGTTGTGTTTTGGTTTTGTTTTTGTTTTCCCATGGAAATCTCTGAATGAAATGCTTCCCTTTAAGTCACCTTACTCCATGAAGAAGATCTTTGATTAGCTGAACTGAACTAAAATGGTTTCACTTGCTACTAAGTTGCATCTACCTATTACTCCCTCTCATCTCACGGTGAATGGCAATACAAAATCTTCATGCTTAAGTTTCTGTGGGCAGGTCACCATGACAGTCCTCCATGTCCCACACTGTATTGTAGTCACCCTTGTGAAAAAGTCTACTACCTACTGAAAAAAACAATGTCATAGTGAAACAGATTCTAAAGTAGAGGCCCCAAACCCTGAGAAACCGGAGGAGTCTTGGCCATTTGTGAGCTTATGTCTTTGCTGTTCAAACTCCATTTCCCAAATTTTTGTGTAGTTTTTACTAGTTATTTAAAATGTCTGTGGGGGGTTGTAGAATTCTTGGATTCCATTTGAGATTAACATGGGATAAAAAGCAAATACATTTAAGTGATTGTAAAATTGGCTAAGGTCACGCAAAGTGAAGGACTCCCACATACTTCTTGCTTTATTGCCTGCCCTAACTGTCCCTACGAAAGGCATCTGGTTAATGGCTGGGACCTTACAGTAGGTGACTGGACACCTGGTGATGAACATACGGGAAGGGAGAGGAATGCTGCTGACACCAAGGTGTTCATTATGTCACACAGTGACCTCTTATGGATGAACCTTTAAAAAGAATGAATGCACATACCACTTTTATTTTTTAAAGTAACAGTGTGAGTAGTTCAACAAAATTTGTAGTATTTACTGTGTTCTTCTTATGGTACTGTGTCTCCAGACATTAATGAATCTTGGTCTTGCTGTCTGTCCCTCAGTGGTTCTTCATACTGTTCTCATTTAGACATGCAGACAGTTCTACTTAAAGTATTAAACCTCTGGCTGTATTGCATGGTGACCAGCTGTCAGATTTGGTGATTGTGGCTGGTGGCACGCACAGACCACTAGCCCCTGTTGTCCCCGAGGGGAACATCCCCCAGAAGGAAATGGGCTGTACCAGAAAGCACACTGCGTGACGGCCACTTCAGTGGAGGAAGCTCACTATCTATGTGAGGCTGAAGGTTGGCGCAGATTTCTTCACCTTGTGTACACAGGAAGCAGCATGGCAGATGTCTGACTTCAGGCGGCCTCCTCTGTGCTTCTCAGAAAGGCATGGGAGTTGTGGTTAAATATTGCAGTCTAACCTTTTACTTGCTCACAGACTGAACAGGAACTAAGTAACTTTAAGCCATTAGCTGCAGTTTAAGTAATCTCTTCTGTGGGACGAAGTGCAACTGACTCTCAAGCATGTTGTATCTTCCATGGGAATAACTTGAAGTGAAAATCCTGGGCTACCCTTACCTGCTGTAGCAGAACATGGTGCCAGTGCATATAATGAAACAGAAAAGTGCAAACATCCTCCTCTGCCCTTCATTCTTCCCCTCTCATAGGATCCTCTCTATTTCCCACTCCTTCATACTCTTACCACTGGTTGGTTTTGGCCATCATCTTTTTCTCTGGGTAGCCTGAATCAGATTTCTGAATGCCGACTGCTGGACCTGAACCTTCTTACTTCTGGAAGTGACAGCTTATGAAGAACTCACTTGACTGTGAAATCAGGAAGGCTTTCTGAGAGCTGTCTTAGCCATTATCCCAACCAGAATCCTTGTTCTCAACAAAGGGTCCCAGGAGCTCCCCAGTCCAAAACCCTTCTGCACTGCTCAGCTTACTGGGTGGTGCTGAGGACAAAGGTGACAGATCTGAATCAAAAGGACTGGTCATTTATTCTTTATTTGTCAAATATTGCCTTCAGGACATAACAGTATAACTCACTGGCATTCAAGGGGACTCCAGATAGGATTTCCCATGATAACAGAGAAGATTTAATTGTAACTGAAAAGCTGAACACAGTTTCAGAGATAACACAATGTGACACTGCCATTTCCACCCGTCTCCTGTCTTTTGGAGACAAACAATAAAGCCCATCTCAATTTTAATCCCCTATACTAAAAGAGGTGGTGTTCTCCAGTTATAATTGAAACCAGAGATTTCATTTATCTGTTAGAATTTAAAGACAAAGAAAAGGAGGGATCATAGCAATTATTCAGACAGTTTGGGGAAAAAAAAAAAAAAAAAGAAAAAAAGAAAAACACGCATTAGTGACAATCAGTTATATTTCACAGTTACACTGCAAGAACTACAAATGGCCTCAGTTCTAAATTTAAGATAGGCAGAAATTGTTCTGTTTAGCATGTCCTAAAATTATCCAGCACAGAAATACTTTGGGGAAGTGTAAAAATTAATTCTCAATTTTTCTAAAGGCAGCTTAAAAGGGAAGGAATGCTGATGTGGAAGTATGAAATAAATGCCATCTCGGTAACAATTTTACTAAATGTAGGGAAGAGTCATACGCTTCATGTCCTTGTTACAAGATTCTTGGAGAAAATACTCCCACTCAGATAGAAATTCACTGTAAACAGCTCTCTTGCTGTTAGCGTTGATGTACTTTTGAGGATGCAGTGGCTCTTAGAAGGAGCGGAGCGCATTGTGCAATAACGTGACCTTATGTTGCATAGACACTTCCAGTTTTGGAATGTGAAATGTCTGAAACTGGGAGTGGGTGGACAAGAGGTGGAGCCAGCCAGGAGCCTGGGTGGCTGTGTTTCTGAGAAACTCTCTTCTGTCGGTGAGTACTGCTAACTTGCCAAGTGTATGGCTAAAACCCTGAATAGTGTTAAGTCGAACCACTGAACAACATCAAGTCTCAATTGGACATGGAGCTATAGGGTGATATTTTGGAAGTTAAATGTGTAAAACTTAGTTGAAAACAAGGCTGAATTCTTTCAGACCTGAAACCACAGCCTCCCAAAATGCGTCAGAGACTCTTGATGCTGCAGCGAGGTCAACTTCCCTCCCCCATCACCTGTGAGTCAGGACAACTCTATTAAAGGAAGCTTTTATTGGAAGCTGTCAATAGAGAGGTAGACAGCATGCAGGTGGTGAGAACACGGTAGGAAAGAGTGGATTCTCTACCTGCATAAATGGTCACCAGGAGGGAGAAGATCATTTTTCTGGAGAACAGAGGGGTACTGAGGAAAGAGTAGTATTTGAGCAAGAGGTAGGTTTACCTGATTTCACTTTCTCTCTAATTGAAACTAGGATTCAGGGTCCACTCCAGCTGGCATTGTATCTATTTCTGAAGAGAGACAAAGGCTAAGTCTCTTGTGGGCTTAATGCCCTCAGTGATTGTCCACAGTTCCTGTGTATCTACTTTTTGCTGAAAATCACAGAAAAATAATTGTAGAGCCACTCAGTTCACTGTAGAGAGAAAAATATAACCAAGGAGGAAACAGAAAGTATTGAATGGGTGGGGACTTCAGCACCGTGATCTTGATTTTCAGACAATGCAGACACTTTCTGAAATAGAAACTTTCTGTGGGGCGGTCATGCACTTACTCTTAACTTTGCTAGAAATCCAGACCTGCTCATGGGTGGATCAACACTACTGGGACTTAAAAATGTCAGTGAACAGCACTGTCCTATTAATATTAGTGCTTCTTTAACTTGTCCCTTGTTCTTTTCTTTTAACACTAGCAGGGTGTTAGCATAGATGAAATAACTGGAACAAACAGCATTTTAACAGCTGGGACCTGTGGGTTTAGATGTGGTCTTCTTTTAATGCTGGCAGGTGCTCTGTACTTCCTGAACTCACTGTTACTGCTACCAGAGAAGAAATATGTTGCAGCAGCTTTGTGATTAAAAAGATGACCCCTAGAACTCATTTACAGTGTCAGTTCTTTTATTGTTTCTATGTGAGACTGGTAGCAGAATGAAAGAGATCCTGGAAACCATCTGTGGTTATTTAATCCATGACCTGTCAGAAAAGAAGGTTTTGGTTTCCAATCCTGATGAGTACCTTGGGTGAAAAGCAGAGCATGGTCCTGGCTATGCACAGAGCTGGCCTACCCGAGCCCTCAGCATGCAGGGTAGCATTGCATTTGAGTGATTTTCCTGGGATCACCCCATGTGGAGTTTTCCGCTATATTGAGGGCTTTTGTTGTACTGGTTTGATCCACTTTCCATTTCACTGGTGTAATATTTCTATTAACTCTACCGTAAGGTGACTCAAGCTGCATAAAAAGAGGAAAGAAAAAAAAAAAGTAACTAATTTTTGCACCTTCAATTTTCATATCAATGTTAAGATTTGGATTTGAGTCCATGGGTGGTACATTTTATAAGTAGCCTCAGCAATGGTTTGTTCCTAGAGGTGTAAGTGATCTTTCTTTTAAAAAACAATAAACAGCTGGATGTACTTGTGTTGTCCCTCTAATTGCCAAGCATTCATTAGCAAACACTCAGGCAAATGGACCTTTTCATGTCTGAGCTCATATGTGGATGTATTCACATGTGGAGTTTCAGTTGGAGAAAATAACGCTGCTCTTGATAGACTTGCTGAGGCTGGTATCTGCCTGAAACGAGATTGATGTTTTCCATTCATGAAGCACTCAGTATATAGATGATTGCAAATGAAAAAGAAACAGAAATACATGTTCCTAATGTGTCAAGCAAGGCAATGGTTTATCCAAGCTGTATGGTGAGGGAAGGAGGGGATGGACAGACAAACCTGAGCACAGCAGTCTGGGCTCCCAGAAAGGGCTCAAAAGTGCACCTTCCATTCCAGGGCCATTCCAACAGGCAAAGGGAGCTCCTGGATGTCTCATCAGGACCAGCTGCCACGTTGCCCTTTAGTGTGATTCAGCAAATCATATCCCTGTTGGACAAGATGGAAGTATCCTTTCTTTGCCATCTGCCTGGTCACCTGCCATACAAAACTTCTCTGAGCAGCCAGCAGGACATGTGGCTGCTTTTGATCTCTGATGGCCTTCTTCTGTCCTTTGCATTTTCTGGCAAGGTCCTGGTGCTGTCAGGTTGCAGGATAGCAATGTAACTGGAGCATCTTCCAGATGTCGTGTGAAAATGCAATTTGGTTCACATCGGTTCTGTTCTTGCTACTTTTTTTTGCTAAACATGTTTATATAGAATATAAAAGTCCAAACTGTATTTTAAGATTAGAGTTGACATCCTTGAACAGATTGAGGAGAAAAATAGTTACGCCAAAGAAAGCTATGAAGAAAAATATCAGACTGATAGCTTCTTTGCTTTTAAGTTTTGCTGATCAGAAATCAGAGGCTGAATTTTGGATCAAACATCCATAGCAGTTGTGCAATCAAATACTCACAGCTTGTGAAGATGCACACAGCAGCTCCTCCAGCTTGCTCTAATGAACCATCAGCTCTTTGTTGGTGCTAGCAGAGCAATTAGGCTCCCTGATACAAGAGCGGTGTTTGTTATGCAGTTGCATCCAAGTGCTTTGGGTTATTTTACTCAAGCAGACCTCACTGATCCGCAATTAAAATGGGATTTTCATCTAATGCTCAGAGGCTGAGAAAAAGCTTTTGAAGATCTTAGTTACTCTGATGATGAGCTTGGTAGAGGAACAAAATCAAACAAGGGTCTTTTGTTGACGAAGTTGGGTCGTGACTGAGACAGTTGGCTACTCCATTATACCAAACATGTAGGTGGCCTTTGTCATGTTCTAAGATCCAAGAGAGGATCTGTGACTTTACTGACACTATTGAGAGGAGTGGAGTCAATCCTTTGCAGAAGCAGGGTCACGTCAGCTGTGCTGTATGCAGCACGTGCTGACAGTGAGCCCTTTCCTCTCAGCTGCTTTGTAGTTGCAGGCTCTGTCTTTCTGACAGAATCAGATCTGAGTTGTGAGATTGCTCTGGGTTCAGGCAACTTACAATCTGTAAGTTTTTGCACCTGTTTGGTTGTGGTATTTATGGCTCGTTTTTACCTGTGCTTTCTCTTTGGCATAATAGTTACCAGCAGCCTTCCTTGCTGGTACCGGCTCAGCTCTGAAGGAAACACTGGATGTAATTTGGAGGATGATTAGGATGAGATCAGCTCTTGAAACCCAAGTCAAGTTAATGATGAAACCTGAGTTTTGTTAATTATACATTGTAATTATTACTGCCAACAGGGCAGATATCTCGTATTTCTCATCTTTTAGTTTGAGGATCCTATTTACAGTAATCTGTTCGTCTTCTTGGCCACTCCACCCCTTGCTCAGGTCTGCAAAAGGAAGGTGTCCCATCTCCTCCAGCAGATTTTGCTCAAACTTTCCCAGGTAGAGCAGTACCTCCGCAGATGTCAGTGCATTACCCAAGGTAGGGTGCAGAGAGGTTGAGAGGAGGATATGTGATCAACAGATAAAGCAGCAGAACGTTAATAATACAAGACACCTAATTGGACCTGCCCTTTTGCCCAGCAGTGAGGACATATGTCAGCACACAGCAGGCACCAGGCCCACGGCAACCTGCTCCCACCTTGTACAGGTCTGCCTAAGGAAAAAACTGCATTATGATCTGAGGCGCTTGCCTGCTGTAATTGCCAATAAAGCATTAATCCCAACCTTTCGTAGACCGCATCTATTGCTTGCATCTCAGGGGCGCTGGGCCAGATTGGAGAGGTGACATAAATCATGGTACGCCTTACAGGCTGGTGAGTGGGAGGGGAGTGCGTGCTGGTGAAAGTGACACCGCGCAGGGGCGGGAGGATGAAGGCGCGGCAGGAAAAGCGACCTGCGGCAGGATGTAGGAAGATGTGAGATAGCGCAGCCCCTCGTTACCTAACGCTGTATCTTCTTACTGGCTCCCCTTGCAGCCTTCCCTGCTACCCTGAACTGGTGCCCACGGTAAGATGCCCCTGTCTGGGGTGCAAAATAGCTGTGCTGTCACCAGCTCTAGATATCATTTTGTGGAAAGTGCCATCGTGGAACCACTGTCCAATCCAAGGTGCAGGCTGCCACCCCACCCGTGCAATGTACTTGTGGAAGCACAAGTTAGGGACTTATTTACATTCAAGTCAATAACTTTCCAACATCCACAGTTTAAACACTGGCCAACAGAGAAAAGCCCGTAGCAGGAACTTAATGAAAAGAGAGCTACCACCCTGCTTTGTTTTACTTCTGCTCATTATCTTGTCTGTATTGTGACCAAGTGTTACATGTGACATTGGAAACAAAATGGTTTTGTACGCTTGAACCCTCTACGTGGGGGTTTTGTACTGGACCAGCAGATCTTCATGGTTCGAGCATCAGAGAAGGTAAGGAGCTGGTAGCCCTGGAGCCCCTGCGTAAGGAGAGAGATGGCACTGGACAGGGCTGAGCTGGATGTGGTCATGCAACCCCTTGTCTTGCTCCACCTTTATATGATACTGTCCCCTTCCTGCCCTGGCTGCTGGCTGTGCCACTGCACAGCAAGCCCACCCGGGGACAGATCTGACTGTTACCATTTCTTTCCTCAAATTATTCTCAAGTTACACCATTTCTTTGGTTTAAATTGAATTTTTGCACAGTTAAAACTGTCTCATGCAAGGACCTCAAAGCCAAGAGGCCAAACGCCCATATGGGTGTAGGGGGCTGGGGTGGCACCTCACCATTGCAGCAGTGCTGCCAGGGCTCCCAGCCCTCTGGGAGCTGGGGGTGAGCTGCTGGGTTCTGCCCTCTGCGTGAAACCATCCCTGGCACGTAGAGCTTCAGGGGAAGCCACCAGTCTATTTATACAATTGTGGAAAATACCATATAATAACAAATATTTTCTCAAGTGTATAGTGAAGGTACTTTTTCATTTTTTGAATACACTTTCCTGTTATTTTTAATTTAATCCTCTCCTTTTTACATCTTTAAGTAGGTGAAGTCTTAAAAAATGATAGGTGGTATTTTACTGTTACTTAAACAAAATTTCTGCTCCAGATTTGAGTGGGGGCATAGCCTGAGGTTCTGATCGCTATGCTTTTAGCTTTATAACTTAAGAACCTCACAGTGGTTGAGAGTATGTGGTCCTGTCTCCTATTAACTTTATGTAAATGTACTGCTAAAATATGGTCTTCAGTATTTAAACCTACTAATAATTATTTTTACATTCATATTTCCCCTTGTATAATAACATTTACTCTTCATTTCAGATGAAAATTAAATTATCTGAAGAATAATATCATCAGCTGATTTGTCTTGCATCACAATGTTTATCTATTCTAGTAAAAATAATCAGTGACTATTAAATTTACTGCTAAGACATAGGATGAAAAGAAAAAATTATGATGCTGAACAAAGAATGGTTGCATCAATGAGAATTAATCATGGCATATCAATAAGAGTATGCTCTCAATTTCTCACTGGACTCAATGTTAAAAATGTAATCTTATTAACTTCAGTTACATTTTTTTAAAATTTAAAATCATAAGAAAGCAAAAATTGTAATGTCAGAATAATAATTTTCACTGAATCTTGCATGTGAAGTTGGCACTGGTTTACAGTGAGCTCTTTTTCCTGTTGTAAACAAGAGAAAAAGTCTGTTATAAACCTGTGTGGTTCTGTTTAACCCTGGCCTCAGAACAATTGATGTGCGGCACTGGGAGCCACACAGGAAGGCTGCATAATAATGAAACAAACCCCTCACGTAAGCATTGGCCAAAGGAATCATGATATTAAATAGAAAAACCATAGCTGTAGGAAAGATCATTTCCTTGCACAGGTCATGTGGAGTGCTAGAAAGTTGGCATGTGTATTACTTCCAGTAGTAATATTACAGTAACGTACTTTGAGCAGTTGCCGACCTTCTTAAGAGAGTCCTTGGGACCTAGCTTGCCTTCTCTTTGGGTTAGGGGGAGCAAAATTCATGACATGCAGGAGCACAATGTTGCTGAACATCTCTGAACATCTGTGCTGAAAATATTTGTGGCTCATTCTGTTGCAGTTAAACCCGTGAAAGTGTCAGGACTCCTGACACAGTAAGGTGAGGTGAGCAGTGGGCTCAAAGTGTGGTTGGCATGGTGCTGTGAGCAAGACCAGCAAATGCTGGCGGTGCAGAGGTGGGCCAGGACTTGGCATGTGTCCTCCTGTTCCTGGGCTTGAGGCAACACCTCGTCTGCAGCTGAGTGGAGCAGATAGATAGCACATGATAGCGCTGATCTCCACTTACCATGGTGTGCATGCCAGCTGATGTACACAGCTACAGGGCCAGCACTTTAAAGGTACATTCATTAATTTCTGTAAGTACAGGTATTTGGGAATCAGAAATTCAAATGTGCAGTTGGAAGCTCTTCTGGATATTGCTCGTAAACTCTATCACTTGGCCAGATGGTTGTTCATACTCGTGCCACTTTATTAGGCAGCACAGGAGTGCCTTAAATGGGAGCAAGTTATATTTACACCCTTCCTAAGAGCTCATTTCTGCTGGTAAAGTGATGTAAACTGGCCTCAGAGAGTAGGACTTGCAGAACAGGGCTGTGAAAATGCAGCTGCATCTCATCAGTCTTAAGGTCTATGTGTCTGCTTCTGGAGGGGCACAGCCTCCTCTTGATGGCAGTGCTGGCTTAGGCAGTGGAGCTGGCACAGGACATGTCCCCCTTCCTTCTGCTCTCAGAGTCTCATTTCTGGTCCTGGGAGAAGTTTGCTGGTATGGCTCTAGTTTTGTTTCTGAATCTATTTCCCAGTCATATGGGTTGTACTAGGGTGGCGTAATAGCAAACTCTCCTCTATTTGTTATGGGATGTCAGGATGCAAAACCCATGTGAAAGACCTACCTGATCTTTTCACATTTAATCTTTTTGTAATCTCAGTGAAAAAGGGACAATTTCAAAATCTGAATTTTTCCCCCTCATGTTCTCAAGTTTCTCAAGTTATGCTTAGAAACAGGAAGCTGTTTTGCATAAAGGTAAGATTGTGTTCTTAACAAGAAAAGTTGGTGTTAGACTGGCTAAATATACCCCCACAGTCATACTTGGTGGGTAGTCCTGGCTATTTTTAGGCTTTATTTTTGCCTCTCTTTATTTATTTTCTTTTAGTGACACCTCCACTGTACCTTCAGCTTGTAGTGAGGCACCACATCCTGTGCTGGTATGAAACTTGCAATTACAGAAGGAGTCATTCTTGTCAGATGTCATTTATCAGGCATTGAAGAGGGCTGGTTTCAGCAAAGGAAGAACAAAGCTTAATAAAAGAAGAGAGAGAGAGGGAGAAGCCTTCTCTTAATGATTTGCCCTTTGCAGCAGCAGACCCTTATCTGATCACCCACGCTCATCTGGCTGCTGACGCTGTACTTGCTTCATTAGCACGAGCTATTTTTACACCTTTTGTGTCTTTTGAGGAACCGAGTGGGCCTGCTGGCTTGTAGTGATTCACCATCTCCAGGCGAACAGGGTGTCCTCAAATCCTGTGAGGGGGGTAGGAAAAGACAAGTAGGGGAAAGAGTTCAACTGAATAAGCAAGGTGCTTAGTTGTATCTGGTGGTCTGAGTTCTAAAACGTTGGACTTCAGTCTTAAGGAGAATAAGCTACATGCTTTTGGTTTGCAACACAGTTTTTCAGATTGTTAGGAGCTATCCCAAGGAACATGTAGCTATTCGCTAGTTTAAGGTAGCTTAGCACACACAAAGCACTATATGCTTGTGCTTATACTCTTATGTGTTCATTTCCTTTTCTTTAAAGTGGATGTTGGGGACTGGACTAGGGGATGTTTGGGATCTTTAAAGGTCCCTTCCAACCCAAACCATTCTATGATTGTATGTTGGTGATGCTAGGAATGCCCTGTAGCACTGCACCCAGGTCTAACCTTGCGTGATAGAAAGTCATCATGAAACCTGACCAGTGTCTTTCCCAAGAAGTGTTTTGGGTTTTATTGCGTTGCACTAGCTGATAATCTGTAGCTGAGCTGTCAGCTTGACCTCAAATATCAACACAGATTTGTGGAATAACAGAGGTTCTATGTGTAGATTCAGGCATTTTGGTAGACCTTCACCTTTTTGGAGATGTTTGTTCAGGAGAGATTCTCACATTAATAGAATCATAGAATCATTAAGGTTGGAAAAGACGTTTAAGATCATCGACTCCAACCACTAACCCTACTCTACCAAGTCCACCACTAAACCGTATCTCCAAGCACCGCATCTCTACATCTTTTAAACACCTCCAGGGATGGTGACTCAACCACCTCTCTGGGCAGCCTGTTCCAAGGCCTGACAACCATTTCAGTGAAACAATTTTTCAAACAATTCAACCTCAGCTGCTCCTCGTAAGAACTGTTCTCCAGGCCTTGAACACAGCTGATTTGTGTTTTGTAGAAAGAAACCTAGGTGCAAAGAGCGAAATTTCAAATGCCAAATGCAGCAGGAAGTGTATACATACTTCAATGAATTTTTTAAGAGGTGTTCTGATGCAATTGGATATTATACATACTGATTTCCAATGCTTCATGCAATAAAAAGAAGGAAGTTCTGCAAAATATGGCCAGAATAATTTTAAAGAGCTGTTTGTTTGTTTGCTTTTCCCTCTGCTAGGCATCCTGAGGGTTGTAAAGAAAGCAGCATCCTTAAATGTGCTGTCTAATTAATGTCTCATATTACAACTGTAGTAGTCAGCAATTTTAGGCAATGCTAAGTGACTAGATTTGCTACAGCAAAATGCCTGTATTAAGTCACTAGTCAAAATGAAACATTTTGGCTGCAGAGTAGTGACTATTGTGACATCTGTGTGATATATAGGATTTGGGGCTCAATAGCTGATCTCAGCTGAACTTTGAGTATTGGGGAATGGATTGAATTAAAACTGCTGCAAAGGCCCATTTCTACTTTAGGCATAAAAAATGGGGAAAAAATGGTAAGAACATCCTACTGATGTTTAGCATGGGTCTGTTTTTCTTTTGACATGTGGTGAGCACAGGGCTTAGTAAACAATGACAGGTTTTAAAATAAACTTGTATAATAATTGGTGTGAGTGAAAAACAAACACAGGCTCAGATACTATAAATGCCTTCCTATGTAATTCTTCCCAGGGTGAAAGCATCTGTCAGAAGTTGTGCATTTGCTTACTCAAGAAGGTATTTAAAAGACTCTTATATTTTCATGAGAAAAGCAAGTGGCTTCTTCTGACATGGTGTCAAAGGAGTCATAGCTGTTCTCAAAATCTGCCATGGTTGCATGATTAGGATTGCATAACTTTGAAACTTTAAAAGCCTCACTTCCCAGAAAATTTGGTGATATTTTCCCTCCAAGATATAAATTCTAGGCAAAGGCCTGATATTTGCCTAATATTTCCACTTGGCAACAGAATAATAATTACTTTATACCTAAAAATGGTGCAGTATTTACACAAATTTTGATTTACTTTTTTTCCTGGGAAAGCTTGGGGAAAAGCTGTGTGGTGTCTTAGTGGAGACTTAACAGCACAGGTCTGTTCACCCTAGCACTTCCTCACGGTTGAAGTTCTTGTGTGAAAATGAAGAAGCATTTCAGCCTTTCCATGTCATTTCAGTTAGGAAGATTGTTCTAACAACTTCAGCAGTTTGAACTCTCCAATGACACTGTTCTTACCTTTCTTACTGTAGCTGATGTTTTATAAATCTAGAAATCACTACAGACCACGCCTGTGAATCTTGCTCTTTGCATATACTTCATAGAATCATAGAATCACAGAATAGTTTGGCTGGAAGAGACCTTCAAGATCATTAAGTCCAACCTTATTCCTAGCCCTATCAAAACCACTAAACCATGTCCCTAAGCACAACATCTACCCTGCTCTTAAACAC
>JANHGN010018160.1:0-21969 GCA_024605025.1 Megaceryle maxima
ACTTTTGAAACAAGGCCTTAACTAATTTTGACTGTTCTGGCAGAAACAGCTTTAACACCTTTCTACACTGTACTATGTTAGCTGTAATGACTCTTCAATGTCATATAATCTAATTGCAAAAAAAAAAATGGACCTGATTCTGTCAACAGAATGAAGCCAGAGTGCAGAACTCCAGAGCTGAAACCTCCTCAGCTTTATATCCTTCCCTCTTGCATCTACTTTTTAAGTCTCCAATGAATAGAAGGCTTCATCTTTTTAAGCTCCAGCAGGACAACACACATGCAGACTGACTCTACCACAAACTCCTCAGTAACACTCTCACTGTTTGGGGGAAGTAAATATGCGAATTTCAAAAGCCTTTCTGTGTGGAGAATCTGTTTGGATTTGCACAGGAAGTGGGGAGCAGGCATATAGGTAGCAATATTAATGAAGTTTTTTATAAAGACTTCATTCAAGGCTTTCAAAGAAAATATAACTCTTATGGGACCCACAGTTTATCTGCCAAGTCCAAGAATCTGGTTGGAATTTAAAATATATATTTAAAGGTCTCTGAGAAGTAGAAGATTAGAGGACAGAGCAGCCTGGGTAGGGCATACGGGGAAATTACTGCTAAAATTCCTGGGGGGCTGAGCCCTGCAATAGGGTGCACAAGCCAGCAGAGAATCGATCCTTCTCTTGACTGTAGAGTAGTAGGAAGAGGGGGTGACTAGTACAAATCCAAACTCCCTGATGTGTCTGAATTCTTACTCCAGGGAGAGGAGAATCAATCTAAGAAGCCATGCTTTGGTTATTATTTAGAGAAAATGGGTCCCCTGATAAGAAATCAGAGGTGTCCAATCATCTTGCCCAGGATTGAGTGGCATGACTTAATGATCCGAGAGGATCACAGTTCAGGAGGGCTTGTTCCCTCCCATCCTTGGTTTTTTTGGTTTTTTTGTTTGTTTGTTTTGTTTTGGTTTTGTTTTGTTTTGTTTTTTTCCTGGGGACAATTATGTGGTTCCTGATCTTCATTGGATGGTGATGAGCATCCAGGGCCTGCTCACCCATCCCTTGTGCTCAGCCAGAGCCGTGGTTTGCTTAGCTCAGATGCCACCCAGCTGTAATACTTGTCTCCTTTGCAATGTGGACCTGTGGCATTCTTGGAGTCTCTCTAGAAGTTCTGTTCTGGGGTATGGGGCTTGCCTGTGTTATGTGAAAGGCAATGTGTTCATTCACTATTTTGGGACAGATCTCATTAGCTTGAGCAAGAAGCAAACAAGTGCAGGCCTGTGAAAGATCATACTTAAACATGACTGTATACAATAGAAGGAAGATGTGTGTACTATAGCTTTCTGGGCAATGCACGTGAGATGTCACTGTGCCTGTGCCAGCAGGATGGTCCCTGTCCAGAAAGCTTCCACAGATGGTGTGTAAATGCACTGTTTATGATGATTCTCCTCTTACCTGGCAATAGTCCCTTCTGTGTATTTCCCCTGTGCTTTGGACTCCTACTATCAGTAAAGTAATGTAGTTTCAAAGTCAAAAGTCAAGAGCACAAAGCTGCACATTGACCTTAATCTTGTTTAGAAAAATCAGCAATGCTAATTTGGAGTGAAGGCAGCCTCTGTCCCTGGGTCAAAGACCCTGAGAATGTAGGAAGACTCGTGGTCCAGGCTCATGCTCCTGTCCCTGGCAGTAACAGCTAGGCAAGAGGGTAATGACCAGCATATAGTGATAATTTTCCTCCTGCAGATGTTTTTCTAGGGGTTTTCTCAGCTGGTGATGGTGTCTTTTGGATTTAATACCCATTGACAGATTTTTCTTTTTCCTGTAACAAGGAGTTTCACCATTTAATCACGTGCTGTGTTTCACTCTGGGGCTGCTTCCTCCGCTGCATTCATTTTGCCAGAGCTATGCCTGATCTGCAGATCTCTATTGATGTCATCAGCTTGGTCTGTATACTGGCTGTGACACCTGAGGTACATCAGTAGCAGGTTAATGTGTTGGGAAGGATCCTGTGAATGTTGGCTCCGTGGGGCTCGGAGTTTCTTTCACACAGCATCTCTATTCTACCTATTCTGCCACGTTTTCACCTTTGCTGGGTCCTGTCCAGGTGTCAGTGTTTAATCCAGCAGCTTTGTTGATACATTGCTGATAATCTACTTTTCTTCTACCAGCCTCAAGCCTCTCTGTTAGCAGAACAAATCTCTATTTCCACTACAGAGGGATTTGCAGGAAAATTCTGGCTCTGTTTAAGCTGATGACAAAACTCTCAGGGGTTTCAGAGTGATATCTATGCCATATTTTCATATGATCATAAGACTCTATTTCAGTGGCAGTGGGAATAGCTACATGGAGAACAGGATCAAACTTAGTCAAAGAATTTGTCAGGCTTTAAATAGTAACAAGAAAATGGGGCTCCTGTTCTTGTGGGTTTGGCGAGAAGGCTTCAAACAGCACAGTCTGAAGTGTATCTTGAGTTCCCATCCTTTCCTGACCTCCTTTTCACTGAAGAGAAGATCCTTATTCTTCAGGTCATTGCAAGACCAAATATCAGTGTTTACAGAACAAACATAACCCAAGTATTTTTGCTTCAGTATCAAATGAACAGAAAGGATTTAAAAAAAAAAAAAAGACTTGGAAATAGATAGTAAAAAATAGTGAGGAGGTTGCTCTCAGGAGCAAGTCTACAGGGAGAAGACAGGGTTTTTTTTAATTTTTTTTTTTTTAAAGGCTTAAGTAAACTTTGAAAATGCTCATCCTGTTGAAGAAGGGGTTTTTTAGTAACTCCAGAGGCTGAAACACCCAAAGGAGGGTGGATATTTTGGCGAGTGGGACAAATAGAGGCTAACAGGAGCAGCAAACTTGTGACTCCATATATAAACTGAAGGTGATTCATCCAGGTTTTTATTTTAACAGCAAGGCCACCAAGCCAGCTAAAATACATTTGAGGTGAATGTCATGGAATAAAAGGATCAGCTCAGGACAGCGGAGCGGTGACCGGATGCCAACGCCCCGTGGTAGGTACCGAGACGAGAGGCTTGTCCTACCAGTGGTCAGGTTGCCAGGCACAAAGGAAAGAATGGGCAACTGCTGCTGCTTTGGCAGCAGCAGGAGAAAAACAAGCACTAAACACTCTGGCTCTTCAGATTTTCATCACTTTTGTGCATGTTCTGTTGAGGTTTCCATAGGCCTAAAATACTGGAAAAACCTGGGGCTCTTTTCTTCCCCACAGCCCCAAACTCAACTCCTTTTATTATTTGGCTGGGGAGAAAGAAGGCTATTTTGGGAGGAAATGGTTATTTTAAGACAGTCTAGAAAAGGCAATGGCTTTTAGCCAAATTAATAACATAATGCAACTGAAATGTTGCTTTTTCATGTAATGCTTCCAGTGCTAACACAAAAACAAAGCGCAGTGACATTATGGAGCTGCTGGTCATTAGTCTGAGTGTAACTGTACTCCCTGCTCAGCTGCTTCACCTCCCTCTTCCTCTCCAGCTCAGGATGTCAGGCTGGAGTTATCATTTCACCACTGGCTTTAATTCTAGCCAACAGAAAGGCAAGTGGATACTTATTTGAAGGGGTAACTTGAGGTTTTGGACCTGCTGAAAAACAGCAGCTTTCCTCTGGAAAACTGAGCATAACTGAGAGCCTCCTGCACAGGAAATAATTTCTGATTTGTTAAAAATCATACTTAATCATATTTATTTCAATGGACCCATCTGTGCTTCTAACTGTTGGTAAACACTAGCCAGGATGACTGGCTTACGGGAGCAGCAGTTATACCAAGGGCTGTGTGGCTGGCAGGGAGATGAGCTCTGACAGCTCTGCTGATTCAAACTTCAACCAGCTTTTGAGGGATCTCTTTTTGTGAGAAAAGCACATGAGAATTTTGAGTTAAAATAGATATTAAAGGCTAGAGACTGAACTTGGATCTGCCACTGCTCTGCCTGGACACAGGCTGATTTTGCATATACCTAAATAAGACTTAAGCTTCAGTTTCCTGGTTTGTTTGGTGGGGTGTTTTTTATGTGTGGTGGTTATTCTTAAATATATATAAATGAAGAAGGTATTTATTGCTGAAGGAAATGCAGTGGGATGAGCACAATTTTTTTTGGCTTTCTGTCTGGTCTCCACAACAGGGAGAGACTGTGAAAAATACAAACGAATCTTTATTTCTGGACTAATTGCTGAAAGCCTGGAGCTTACAACAAGCTGAGAATAATTTGATGCAAAATACAGTTCTGTCACCCTCTTTTCACACTCCTCGTTGCTCCACGCACCTCTGCTCATTCTTTCCTGTTCGCTTCTCTTGTGGCCCTGTCCAGGCTATTGAAACCTGTAAACTCATCCAAAAATGACTGAAAGACACAAAGCTTTCTTTGGACTTAATGAACTTCAGGTACCTGAGGCCTAAACTAACACAGTCTTGCTCCCAACCCATCTGTGGAAACAAATTGAGACACAAATTCAGATGCTGGTTTGGAACCACTTTTGACCATTTATAGAATACTCTGAAAACCTCAGAATATTGTTTTTGTCCTTAGTGCTACAGAGAAGTCTTCAAGAATAGCTGAAGACAGTGGTTGATTTGATTGGGGTATCCACTTTTTGCCGGGATTTCCACAGGCTGGACTTGTAGATGGTGCAGCTGATGCCCTGTTCCTGCTGCATGTTTGAGTTGGATGCCACCTCCCTCTCCCCCAGAACCCCTGCTGCTTCATTTAACTGGTTGCCTGGAGTGTGGTGGGGGTTAAAGTGTTTTTTCTCCTGGTCAGAACATTGTCTGATGTATTTGATCTATATATCCTGTCTTGCCCCAGTGCATCAAGCCAGTCCTGCTGTCTCTCACCAAATAGGACAGGCCCAAGGGCAGACTTTCTCCTTCAGCTCACGACAGCTTTTGCAAGAGCTTCCACAGCCTGAGCTCTCACAAAAGAGGGGTGGTGAATGTCCCAGCCTCACCTAGTGGGAGGAAGTGGTGTGATTTAATAATCGTGTTTCTTTTAAATGCATCTGCTGCGAGTCATTTGTGTATGTAAAAGATATCATCAGTTTCATAACAGAGGTGGAGACCCACGTGTAACTTCAGATAGGGAACAAGGGTGAGGACAGATGGGAGTTTTCCAAACAACCCCTCTAAATCTTCATCTCCGGCTTGTGGCACAGAAGCATCTCTGAAGGAGGAGGGCAGTCTTAATATTGGGTATTATTATGGGACAGACTTAGTCATTTAGGCACCATAGGAGGTAACAGAAACATTCCCCTGTGATTTTTTTGTTGTTGTTGTTTTTTGGGTTTTTTGTTGTTGCTGTTGTTGTTTTGTTTTTTTGTTTTTTTGTTTGTTTTGTTTCTTTTTTTCCCCTTGCTCTTCCTCCAACCTCCTCCCAACCCATGTTGGTTGGTCATCTCCAACAAGAGTACTGGAAGCACCCCATGGGTGTTCGGGTTTGAAATCTAATTTATTTATCCCTGTCTGTCCCCCGTTCCCCTCCCCTTCCTAAAAACAGATCTTCCATCGAATATTATAGATCTCATTGGCTTCAGAGATTCAAGGCTGGAATTGCTTTATATTTTAGAATTGTTTTTCTAAATGATGCTTTTAAGAGACTTTTTTTTTTTTTTTTGCTTCTGCTCTATTAGTTTAATGCATTTATTTAGCACAGAGGAGGTGGAGCTCATAATATCCTGTTCTGGGGCAGGAGGAATGGGTAACACTGTGAGCCACTGTTCTAAGCATGGGCTTATTTACATTAATTAGAAAGTGCACTTGTTAAGTCCTCAATTAATTAGGTAGAGCAGCACCTATTGAGAGCAGATGAAAGAGCTACTGTGTGAGAGGAAGAAGGGAGGGAGAGATGTGAAAGATGAAAAGATCAAGATAATACCAGTGCTGGAAAGCAAATGTTAGAGAAGCCAGAAAGAGATCACAGGTACAGCTTTGTTGCACCCTAAATTGTAGTCACTGTTTGTAAACTGGCCTCAGTTATTGCTGCTGGTGCAGATCTTGTGGGATTATTTGGAGTCAATCTGCAGTTTTAAAGCAGATCATTGACTAGGACTTTGAGATGGATTTACTCTAAGGTCCTGCCCTATGCCCTGTACAATTTATCATGATCTAGAGGCTGTGGGTCAGTCAGGAATATCTTAACTAACCCACAGTCTTTTGTAGGGCAAAAACCACAGCAGAATAAGTACATCAGTTTTAGAGAGGAAATAGATGTCTCTTAAAGCAGAGTAATCTGAATTTTCTCTGCTGGTTCATTTCCCTTTCTCTCCTTTTCCATTTTTCTTTAAATTAATATATCCAGAATTTCAAAGCAAACAAGTTAAAGTCACAGTTCCAAAAGAGAATTTTCATGTTATGATTCCAGAAACACACTATTAATGCCAGATGTTTAAAAACTCATAAATATGTTTCCCAAAATTAAGGAGACTTAAATGATACATCATGTATAGAGTTCTTTAGAACTCGTGTCTCAGGTTTGCAGAAGGCTTACATGGAATAGAGGTTTTGGGGTTTAAAGCAGAAGTTGACTTTCTTGCACGAGATTCCAAGAGTGGGGTTTTCAGCAATATGCCAAGCATCATGAGACTTTTGATAAAGTCAGGCAGGGTTGCCAATTTTAAACTTAAACCCATCTCCCCATCTAGAGGTTCACTTGAACTTCAGCCCAGAACCAGTGGAAGAATTTTGTGGTGCTGGGTTGAGCCTTGGGACTGACCCTTGGCCTGGCAGCCTGACGCTTGCTATAAAATTTTGTGGTCTTTTAAAATGACGTGGCTAATCAAAAACCCATTTAGTGGGTGGCTGCAATACTCCCCAAAAAGCTCTGTGTTGACAGATCCATACTCTGGTGCTGTAGATGGATAATAGGTTTTCTGTGATCCTCTGTGCATATGAGGCTTTTTTAAACTTTTCCTGTCATGTATATGCAAGAATATTTCAGAGGCTTCTGATGAAATTTTATGCTCTAGTGATGACTACGTAGCAATTTCCAGGGAATTGTAATAACATAATAAACCAGTCTTCTCCGAGGTTGAAGGAATCTCTCCTCAACATTTCTGAGGTTCGCTGTAATTCCCTGTCTTTTCCATGTAGGAGTGCAAGTGTGGTTCTGCTGCGGATAAAGTCAGGGTACATGGTGGGCAGCAGGAACACTGTGAGCTGTTGTAAGCCTTTTCCCAAAACCTTGGAATATTCTTAACAAATAAATTTGTGTAATGGTACAGGATTAGGTAATGGCAATCGTTGGAGCCTGACTCTGATTAATATTCATTTCACTCTTGTTCCACTCTGTGGAAGCTTGGTGCAAAGCAGTTTTTGGCACCTGAGCCAGTGAAATGATTACTATGAAAACGCAATCATTTGAGGGAGAGGAATGGGGTTTGTATGTGTTAAAATACAAAGGTAATAGAAATCTCTGGAGAAACGCTTTCTGTCCCTGAGTGTAAGAGGGACTTGCTGTGCTATTCCTGATGCAATGCTTTCATTTTGTTCTTGGCTCTGTGAATGTTAAACCAAAACCTGAACACTCAACTCTGCCTCTGTCTGCTTCCATGCTCAGTCCAGCTACTTTTGCTGTCTTTGCTTTTTATGCCCATGTACTATTGATGCTTCAGCCTCTAAAATACTGTGCTCCCTTTTACTGACTCTGTTCCATGAGTCTGTTCTGAAGCCTTTTCTTTCTCTTTTTCCCCTAATATGCAATTTAACATCAAATAATAATTGTGACCTTAAATATAATAACTCGTGTACAACTCTGCAAATCATCCTGAGAAGTTTTGTATGACACAGGCAACTTCTGAACCATAATGACTGAGGTTTGAGGCAGCGTAAGCATTTGAATGCAAACCTTTCATTAATTTTAATGAGGACCAGAAATCTGTGTGTACATTCCAAAATTGCTTCAAAATACTTAATGTGTGAACAATCCTGTCACCCCTTTGATACCCCACTCTCCGGAGCAGCTGCTGATCTTCTGGGGAGTAATAGCAAATAGCAAAACAAGGTTTGCTTCCTTTGCGGAAGAGGGACCTGTGATGTGGACTCGAGTGGCTTTGATGTCCCCACCAAACAGGAGAGATGCAAACAAACATAACTTCTGGGTGCTTCAACCCAAGAGCATTTCCTGGGCTTCAGGCGTCTGCTTTGCCTCAGGAATTGACTCCAAGCTGAAGCCAAAGCAACAGGGAAATGACCTTGTTGCTAATGCAAGTCTGGAGTCTTGTGCATAAAGTAGTAAATATCCTCACCACAGATATTTCTTTCTAGCTGCAGGCCCACCTGCACCGAGAAAAATAACTCAAAGATGTGTAACTTTGGGCACAGTGTTCTAGGTGAATCATTTATGTGCTAAAAGTTGCTCACTTTAGGTCAACCAAAGGTATTTGTGAACCTTGCCCAGCTCTAAGTACTTTTCTGATGGAGAAGGAAGTGTTGAAGCAAACCCAGGAAGTTTTCTCCAGCGTTTGTACACAGAAATGTTCCCTCTTAATTTCAGATTTTTTCTGAAACAAACTTTGAAAAGTGATCAGAAAGTGTTGGCTCCTCATGAAGTACTTGGGGCTTTATGGTATTCAGAGTGGTGTCTGTTCTCAGCACCAGTGCTGGCTACAAGAACAGCCTGGCTGTGCCATAGACCTGGTGCAAACCATGAGAAATCTTTTCCATAGCCATTTCTGAAGGGGAAGCAGTTTTTGAGCTTTGCATTAATTTGATGTGACTAAAACTATTTTACTTAAATGTTGATGGAAAGCAGACATCCTATAGGGTGGCAGCACTGGCTGATAGAATCTTGAAACTAGTTTCCCAAAACTTCTCATTGCACCTTTGGCACCAAAGCAACGAGGCCTGGGGAGGTTCTGCCAAGTCCTGTAGCAGCTAAAACAACGTGCACATGCACTAAGTCTGGCAATGAGAGACAGAAAACTAATGACATTTTAAACTCAGCATTCAATAGAGTTCATCTTCTTTTTAAGTTACTCTTAAAGCAACCCTAATTTTTCTTGTAGTGACTTAGACAGACTGGTTGATGCTGATGGAATTACAAAAACAATCTTAAAATTCCCTAACACTGTTTTCCTGATTTGTACCAAGGGATTCAAACAGCAGGGGAATAATTTGGTGGGTTTTAGAGTGGTTTTATATTTTTGGTGTCATCCTGAAGAGTTGCCTTCACTCAAGTACCAAAGCCAGACCACCTGACTTGTGCAATTGGTCACAGCTAAATTCAGCTTGGACTTGAGATCTCCAATGTTGAATTTGCACGCTCTGCATGGTTTTCAGAGACAAAATATCCGTTCATAACTTCTAAGATGAAAGCACTGCCTTGCCTTCCCAAAATGATCATAAGCAGATTGAGAGGCTGGCTTTACATTGTTAGGGAGCTATTTCACATTCAGCTTTGCTCAGATGTCATGTCCCAGGCTGGGTTGAGGAGATACTAAAATGAGGTGGTATAGATTTGGCTATAGATAATAGGGAGCGAAGCCTCACAAAGGTTACCTTGTTCTTCCTGCTTTTTTTCAAAGGCCAGTGGCAATGTCTGAAGATGTGCTGCTCTAAAGATGTTTTGATCAAAAGCCAGAAAATTAGACCCATTCAAGTATTGATTGAGGCTTGGTACTGAAGGGACTGTTGTATGGTTTAGAGGCACAGTGTGACTCTGCTCCTTTTCTCTCATAATATTCAAAGAGAAGCCAATTAGGAGTGCTCTTACTGGCCCTTTTGCAGCAGAAATATCAGAATAGAGACAAATAGCCCCAGGCAATATGCTGCCAAGTAGTGGAAATGGAAAAAATCCATCTTTAGTTGTATCAAAATGCCAGAGACCTTGAATGATGCTGCTGTGAGAAAAGCAGGCATTCAGCACAGTCTTCGTGTGGTCCTGCAACTGGCTGAGGATGGACGTGGCTCATCTTCACCCAGACGTGTCACATCAGTCATGTTACAGCTGGGTGCTCAACCTGCCTTCTGAAGAGAGAGATAATAGGTGAAAATAAAGCAAACAGATGAGTTTAGAAAGTGAGTTTGAAACTTGGGAAACATATCCAGAGAGGGGTGTTTGGCAGGGTGTTGTCTCGGTTGAAGAGGTACCTCATGGTGTCAGGTCCCTTCTGCGTTACTTCAGGAGCAGAGCTTTGTGCCTAGAAACATATGAGTTGCTTCTTGGAGATGGAATTGTCTGGTATGGGTGAGCAGGAGGATCCACTAACCAGCTGGTAGGCAAGGCTGTGGCCTTGGATAGAGCAATGGAAACAAGTGGATGGCAGGGAAATGGGTTGGTGTAGCAGTGGGACCTGAGGTCCCTGTGGTGGGAGGCTGGTGCCATTTCCACCAGCAGCCTTCCACAGTGCAAAACCACAAAGCAGTGCCAGCAGACACTGGGCTGAACATGACAAATCTTCAGAAAAACATCATCCTATGCTGGCTGTGAATGGTGTTGAGCCTGGTTGGTTTCCTGTGGGCATTGCATTAGGCTGGATGCATGAGCCAAAGCACAGCTGAAGACTTGTGCCACCACCAGGACCAGCCCACGGTGGCTGTGGGTTCACCAGCCCCGTACCTCAGCACTGCCACTTGTGCTCTGCCTCGTGAGCTACCGGAGGGGGAACTCGGCTCTGATGATCTCAAAGGTCTTTTCCCCCCTGAACGAGTGTGTGACTCTGTATTATCCTCCACTGGTTTTGCTTAATTACTCACCAAGTCACAAGGGGGCACCCATGGCTAAAGCTTTAATTATCCACCGAGACCTGAGAACCTTTGTGTCCCACAGGGTCTCCTTTCCACCCCCAGCTGGGCTGTGTCCCCCTCTTTGGTGGTGGGGAGGCTGCAGCTGGGAGGAGAGGCAGGGGAATTGGAAATTGGGTCTTGGCAAGGTGAGAAAATTTCCAATTCCTTTTCATAGGGCATAGAGGAAGAATTTTAAGACACCTCCTTTTTTTCTTTTTAGTGACTTAACTAAAGTCTGCTAAAATAATGAAATATTAAGGTAGGACCATTAAAATAATCTTTTTAGGCATTTTTCTTTTTTTTTCTGCAAGATAATGTTTCAATGCTTTTTAGTTCATGACAAGTTCAGCACAGTTACACTAACAAGAGACAGTCCTTTATAATTAAAGACAGGTTCATATTTTTTTCAGTTTAAGGATGGAATAAGATTTCAGGGATAAGGGCGAAGCTTTCTAGTGATTTTCTGCTTATGGTGTTTATGTAGCAACCTAGAATTTTATGGAGGTTTTTACAGTTATGTAAGGCAATCAAAATACCCATATGTAAGCTGGTACTTCCCTGTTGAGTTATCTTAATTTCTCTGTTTACTTTTTAAATTGCTCATTAACTCTCAAAACTGCCAGACACCTTTATCCCCCTGTGTCCTTCAATAAGAAATACGATGTTCTGCATTTCTAAAATGGGAAGCTGGAGATCCTGTCTGTCTTTCCCTACCTTCCGCCCTTTCTCTTCTCTGGACTGTGCTGCTTCCACATCTGCATTAAGATGTCTTTCCAGTGGTGTTGCACACTCTGTATGTCCTTACAACTGTAGCTTCAGGAACTCTATACACAAAAGATGAGTTCTATCAGCAAGCAATGCTGCCAGTAGTCCTTTCCTCTCCTGCCCCAAGAATGGAAAGACCACTTCCCACTTTGATCAGGAAAAGCCTGAGCAAACAGATGGGCTTTGCAGCATAGTCCGGGGTCAAGGAGGCAGGGACAGGAACCTTGCAGTGGGGGTTTAGAGCCTCCCCCTCCTCTTTCTGCCAGGGACAGGCAGCTAGAGACCGCTGCTCTTGCATGGCTGCTAACTGGTGTCTGCATCGCAAGGTAAAGGAGACAGCAGAAGGTATTATGCAGGGGAGAAATCCTGGTACTTGCCAGTGAGAACTTCGATAGCTGTAGAGGTTGGATGCCTGGAGACTCCTGTAACCCCCCAACCTTACCTCTCTGGGTTCTCCCTATTGTTCTCACCTGGCACATGAGAAGCCCAGCAGGAGCAGAAGTTCCTAATTGCCCTTTTTTTAAAGCAGACCAGTCTGTTTTCTGCTGACTGAGCAGAAACTCTCATTAATTTGGAACAGGGAGGGAGGAATGTGTAATGGGCAAGGAAACAGAGATGAACTCCATGCTTGTCTCCACAGTAAATGAACCTGCAGCGAAGCCAAAAGCCCCATCAAAAGCTCTGGAGGAAGGTGCAGTTAATATCTGCAACTTTTATGGCATGATGCTGTCCACAGCACCAGAGCTTCTCCCTCTCATCTCCACAACAGCTTTGATTTTTGTGGTGGTGGAAAGAATTCTAGGCTTAAACTTTTGTGCCTTTTATTTATTTAATTTGTTTTGGACAGTGTTCTTGAAATATTCTGGCTACTGTGAATAAGGTTTTCTCTGGGAGAGTGGGTCAAGGCTGGAACTATCAGCTTCTATCAGACACTTTCCAAAAATAAATTGGCAAATCTGTGGTAACTCATTATCTTCAGCACATGGCTGATGTGTGTAAAGCTCGCCAGACTTGCATACATACAGCCTAATGATGTTAAAACGGGGAATAGTCACTGTGATATGATACTCTTGAGTGGCCTGAGAAAGTTATAATGTGTGTGTTTCAGCTCAGTGCACTAAAAAGAAAATGTGCTGGGCAAGGCTTGCCCAAGTTGGCCGAGTCTTAGGTTGTTTCTAAGCTCACTTTGTCCATAAGTAAGGGATGTGAGGTAGGATGTGAAATGTGGCTTATGTGATCTAGGGTTAGTGTCCCCTCGGGGCTCTCTTCCCCCCCTTTCTTAACAGTTTCAACTGCGGAGCTGGGAACTCTTTCTTCGCATTTGTGCAGCTTGAGCACAATGAGGGCCCCAGTTGGGTGCCTGGAGTTTCTATAATGTGTCAAAAAAAGGAGGTTGGACATAATCAGGCTTCTTTTAGTATGATTTAGAGGGGATGTTCTCTGCTGTAAGCACACACACATCCTAAGGAAACTAGTAACTCCTGTTGATGTGGGTGGGATGTTAGGGGAAATAAAGTCTATTGAGGTTCAAAGGATGTGGTAAAAATATATATATAATAGAAAAAGAGTTAACACAAGGATGCTGAAGTGAGGAAAAGGCATGTGTTTAAAGCAGCCATAGCTACTGCAAGTCCAGGAAGAAGTGCAAGTTCTATTTTGAGCTTCCCAAATCCATTGTGAATCTCTGCTATCCGGTGTGATCTCTGAACTCCAGTAAATCCTTGTCAGTGCTTGTTCTGGGATGCTCTAACCAGGAAGAAACTTGTAGATCCTGCAACTGCCAAGCCTTATACTGAGGAAACACCTGGGTTGTCTCAGGCTGAAGTGCTTGGGTGAGACCAAGCAGTATTCTGAGGTGAACCCCTGGGTCTGGTTTGAACTGATAGCCACTTCAGAGCGTGCTCTGATGTCCCAGGACAGCCCCAGAACCAAATGGTGTGAAATGCTGTTAGTTTTACCTTCATGCTGAGTTTGGTGAGGGGGAGGATCAGACCGCCCGAGACAAGAGGTGCATCCAGCATGTGAGGTCCTGTGGGAGCACTGCAGGCCGACAGCCGAAGGCACAGAATGTGGAAAATTGAGCTGGATTTGGAGCATTGTGTGAAAGTCTCTTTCGTTTGTCTGGTGGCTAAAGGGAGGGCAGAAAGCCAGGAGAGAGCAGGAATCTTCCAAGCCCAGCCTAGGAGTTCATTAGGGCAGTTGTTGCCCTTGGGCCACGCCAGTCAAACCAGAGGGAACAGCAAGTAGTTTTGGAGGTAACTTTTATGGAGGGGACGGAGCAGCCTGGTGTCCTCTGTCATTTTGTGCCTATTGCATGTAGGAGAACAATTAGGAATCTCAAATCTTAACATTGACAAACACTGAGCATCATTTTCACAATTTTTTTCTGATCAGAAGAAAGTAGGTGATGAATAGAAAAGATAAAGTGTTAGGATATCAAATTAATATTTTTGGGTGCCATTTCCTATGTATAGGAGGATTTCTGGGTGTGGATGTGGAGTGCTTTTGGAAAATCAAGCTGCTGAAACAATAGGCTTTTTTGACAAGTAGGGTTACCAAAGTGGAAGCACCTTGAACCAGTCATTTTCAAAATCTTTGGCATTAGCATGTTAGCCTCCATCTGTGTTTACAAACCAAGATTGAGCTTTATTTCCGTTATGGTAACGAAAGCTGATTTTTAAGAGCCTTACAAAGAACAAAAGACCCAAAGGTCCTTTGGCAGATACAGGTCTGCATCCAACATGACTTTAAAGGGGGCTGTTGCCCCTCTTAGTTTGTCCCCGCTTAGTTTCCACCCCAATGGAAAATGGTGATTCAGTTAGCTGAAGCCCTGCAAGCAATTTTTGTTTCTCATTTTCCTTGATATTAAAAAGTAAGTTGGGCAGGACATTAATGTGTTCCACCCCCGTAGTTTATTTAAAGCCCATTTTGCTCACATTTCAGTCAAGCTTAGCAGAAACTCTCCCCTTTGGAACAGGATCATGACATACTAACCTCAGGGGTTTCAGCTGAGATTTGCTTGTTTGACTTTTCCCCAGATTCCATGACCTAGTTCCTCTGTGCTCCCTCCCTGATGTGAGGAGAGTGAAGGACACTCAAAAGAGAAATCTTTGAAACTTGCCCGATTTTCAAAGGCTCCCTCCTAGACTGTTTGCATTGGCTTCTTCTCCTTTCTTACCCTTCCCTTCTACCTTGCGAGTCCACTCTGGAAAAGGACTGTGTAAATAGAAAATAATGATATACAAGAAAAAAAAAAAAAAAGTCTCTTTGTTATAGTTGAGCTGGAAGGGCTAATGGCAAATTCTTGCCGAGTGGGCACTGTCACAGCTGTGGTTACTGAGCAACAAGCCCTGAGCTGGTTCAGCACCCTTTTGCTGGTCTGTCCTGGGCACTGTGAAAGGCTCATCCAAACCCATCCTCTACTTAGTGCACAGGGCAGCCTATTGTACTCCAGAAACAGGGAAGCATTCAGGACCCTAACTTTAAGAACTATTCCCAAACTTCCAAGCTTTGTAAGTTGGAGCATTAAACTGTTACTGTAAAAATCTCATTTGAGAAAGGTGCTCAAGCCAGTGGGCACAGAGAGGGTTGGGAAATGTCCTAAAACTCCAGCCTGGTCCCTGAGTCAAAAGCCAAGTCTGAGGGTTGGCTTTATGTCTCAGAACAGGAGCAGGTGGCATCAGGATGCAGGTTACTGCCTGAGCTCTGGGAGCTTCTGCCAACAGCCAGCCATGGGTGAGGGATGGGCAGGACATGCTCCACCAGCCTGTCCTGGATGCTCTGTGCAGGTGTCAGAGAGACTTACCCTGAGGATCCCAACTGCTCTTTCTGTCAGGAGTCAGGAAGCTTTGTGCTGGTGTCTAGGGGGTAATACTTGGCAATGCCAGTTTCCAGATGGCCTGAGGTCATGCTCACAATGTCATAATAAAGATAATAGATTTGGGGCTGCTTTTCTCTGCCTTCTGGCTTGCAACTTTGCTTAGTAGTTGTCTTTTCAAATCTGACTTTTGTATTTCTAGAAGGAAAAACAAAATTGCTACCAATACATTTTGTTTGAGTTCTTTGAATGAGAGAAGGATACTCAGAGTCCCAGGGCCTTAGGAGATCTCTACTATTGCACGCTTCTAAGAATTAGTAGCAGAGAAGTTTTGCTCCTTAACACCTGTCCTGCAAACACTGCTTCCTGTTTGAGAAGATGCAAGGACTAAACCAAACTGCTGACGCTTTGCATCAGCATCACCCGCCGGCTGCCTCCCAGAGCGCCCGCACTTGGCAGCTCTGCTGGCTTCAGCACTTTAGGACAGGTAGTGCTGTTAAGATTCACCTTTCCCATTTGGGTGGCTGCTTGAAGTCTGTCTGATTGTACTTTGAAGTGCTGAGAGAGACTTGCAGTCCCCTCAGATGTGGGGACAGCTGTACCTGCTTCTCTCTGGGTTGCTTAACATCTGGTGGTCTTGTTTTGCTAGTCTCTCTTGGGGACTTGCAGCTAAAGGTGTGACCCCTGTTCTTCCCCTCCCAGCCTCTCTGTTTTCTTGTTTTGCTCCTTTGCTTGATGCCTGGAAATCTTCCTGCCTCATTCAGACTACACCTTAGATGCCAACTGATGCAGGGAAGGCAACCAAAGCTGGCTAAACTGGTTGGTTGTGGTTTGTGTAGTCCATATTCCACTGCCTATAGCCAGCAGCATGCTCAGTCTGCATAGCATGCCATGTTATTTACATTTCTGCTCAGTGTGGTGTTCTCTGGCACTAAGAACAAAAGCACATTGGTACGGATGGGTTAGAACACACAGCTTTGTTATTAAAATCGGGACTTTTCCTGCTTGGACTTTTGCATTGGAAACAGCATCCAGTGATTAATCTCCTCCTGGCTTTGTTCTTTTCATGACCAAGGGATTGGCTCTTGGAGGACTTCCTGCTTTTTTGGAGGGGTTTTGCAAGGTTGATTAATCTGTAGTAATAGTGGCTGAAGTCACCAGAGTTTCTATAGTGACCAGATGGAGATAAGAAAGTACGTGCTGCTGATAGTTGCTGAAGATGCTGGATGCCAAAATTGCAAACTGTTTTTCAACAGACCAGCCGAGCAAAAGAGTTCTGTGGCTCCACAGTCAGCTTGGACCTGAACGTCCTCTTTGTTTGGCTGAACAAAAACCAGATAAACAAAACACTGAAGGCAATTAGCTTTGTTTGCTTGCCTTTGTCCCCTCTTCTCCCAAATCATTGTAAAATTAGGAATAAAGCCAGTGAATTCTGTAGCTATTCAGTGGACTAAAGCTGGTGCATAGGAGATGAGCAACAAATAAGTATAATACTGCTGTTTTCAATAACCAGCCCATTCAGTTTTAGCTTTTATTACATTTACTTTCTCTGCTCCAGATTTAAGGAGGCTTCTTTGATTGCTCTCGTAAAGGAGAGTACCACGCACTGCTCTGACCATGCATTAAGGTGTTGATACTGCACTTCTCCCAGGAAAGTCTCTGCTTTTCCTAACACTGTCTGTCTTCCTTTCTTTAGAAGTTTTACTGCAACCTCTTGGTTGTGTCTGGGGTTGCAGATGCCACCTGTGAGCCCAAGAGAGTGTCAGCAAGGGGATACACTGGGCGCTGGGCTGTGCTGTTAAGTGACAAATTTCCTGGGTGCACATGCCGTAAAGTTCAGAAAAGGGTTAATTCTGACCTCCCTCTTCTTACAAAAGCTTTTTGTCTACCCTGCACATTGGCTGGGGAACAGTTCTCATCAAAGCTTGTCACATGAACACCGCTGCATAAAACAGATAGGGTGTGGAAACGCATAGGCTACTGGGAGGAGACTGGTGCTGAAGCAGTGTAGGTAACATCCACGCTGCACGGGGCAAAGGCAATGTTCTTTCATGGCAAAAATGCAAGTGTGGGGAGTTTCTGGGGGCTGGAAGCACTCAAGGTGATGTTAAGCCTGCCTGACCTTGTTTCCTCCATAGCCATGACTGTCAAGCACCATATGACACCCACAACAACGTGTGGAGCACATCCAGTCCTTGGCCTTTCTGTACGTGGTCCTTAACAGCCCCATGGGAGAGGTGCAAGGTGCTGGATGTGAGGGTAAAATGCGTGTTCCTGTGGTCAGCTGTTTACTCCTACAGGTCCTAAAAGCTTCGTTGTGGGTTTTTGCATGAATACACTCGCTCCAGTCTAAATGAGGGCTTTGTGGTCCAGCCTGTTGTTAATTGTGAAGGGTGCTGGGAACTGCTGCACAACCGTGGCTACGTGACTGTGGTGGAAGGTGACAGGCATGCAGTGCCTTGGGGCAAGCACCAGCCCAGGTTGAACAGCCTTCTCCCTCCCCTTAGAAAACATCCTGTGTTTTGTGGGGACAAAACCAGGGATGTGACGATGAAATGGAAACAAAAGGGAATATTTGGCTGGGTTGTTTCTGGTAGTTTTGTGCTTTGTCTCCCCAGCTCTGTATCAATCTCTGCCTGTGACAACGACCAAGTCCTTGCTGCTGCCTCTACCTCGTCTCCCTGATTAATTGGGCTCCTCCCTGTCTTTCCAAGGCTGTTGCAAGGTCACGTTCCCAGTCTGGGGGGCTCTGAGTGGACAGTGCAGCAGGACGGGCTGTAAATCACCGATAGCTGTGGATCTGCTGGGTCCCGTTTGCAGCATGTTCAACTAGTGCCACGTGGCAACGCTTGCAGCCCAGGATCCCTCCAGAGGGACTGATGCTCAGCATCCTCCTTGGGCTCCCTGGGAACACCCCAGCCTGTGCTTCACCATCTCTAACCTTTTTAGCATCGCTTTAGACATATGGCCTTTGATGTGACTGCAGCTGCTGGCGGCGTGGAGTCTGCCCGGAGGGCAGCGAGCTGCCCACAAGCACCATTCCTTCAGCATCTGCCAGCACAGCCTGGGAGCAAACAGGGTTGGGCTGGGGCAGATCAGTCCAGATATTTGCTAATTCCCAGGAGTGTCACAGCTCTACCTGCAGAGCATTGCTGCAGCTGAAGGTGGTTCCCTCTGACACCTCTGTTGTGGTACCCGGGAGGATGGGGTTCACAGAGGCGGGGGGGAGCAGCAGGGAAGTGCTGTGTGTTGATGGTGCAGAACACGGGTACTGAATCTCGCAGTAGGGACAGGAGCTGTTCTGGGAGAGAGACATCTGGTAGGGGAAACTCATGCAACCCTACTCCACGGAGGATAAAAACCCCCTGAACAAACCGGGTCAGTAGTGCTGGAGGGTTGACAGCAACTACTGCCCCCCTCAGTGTGTCCTCCAGGTTGTGACAGGAGGTGAGCAAGGTGTGTGTTCATGCCCTGGTGCATTCATAGGCTGTCCCTAGCTGAGGTTGGTTGATGTCAGTTTGCTACCTTCACTTTTTGTCGTTATTTCTGGCCAAGGGAAGATTAAGCCTTCAGTGGGTGTTTGGTATGTCAATAACTATAATTAAGCTTTTGTGGTTCTCTCGCAAACTCTGGAATCTATAATTTTTCAGCCTTGTCCCCTCCTAGTACTGCTAGCAGGAAAAGGGTGGTCTTTGACTAGAAAAAAATTAATGAAAAGTCCAAGCTATAAAATAAAATGCTGATCGTGTACCGTTCACAAATATTTTAATTCCATGTTATATCCCCTTAAAAGGAAGAGGAAAACTTAAAGCTTGGCATTTCTTGCTATCTTCCAGCTACTTTGGAGAAAACTTTACTCCAAAACTAGTTTGTTCCTGTTGTTTAATAATGGCATGTTAGAACAAATAAACTAATATTAAAAAATCTGGCTCAGGATGAAGGGGTGGACAGTGCAGAGAAACTTTTTCTCCACAAGGTCCCTTTGCTGACCACATATGTAGGACAGGCATTTTTTTGTGGTACTTGCCAAGTGCAATGGTGTTGAGGGGAGGCTTGTGGCATGGTGGGGACAGATTCCTGGGGACTCCTTGCTTTGCACTCACTGTGATCTGGGTGGGACAAGTTACTAATGGTCTGATTTTTATTTTCTGAAGTGGGATATGTAACGCTCTCAGAGATGGCTGGGAACGTGGGAATGCTCAGGCATCACTTTCACAGTTGCACCTTTAGGTGTCCGGGGCTTTCTGTAGAGCTAGCTGGTGAATTTAGGAAAACCATGTGGGTGGGTGGGTGATGAATTAGGGATCACATTAATAATTGCAAAGCACTTATAGGGTGCTATGATGAAAGGCACATTAGGGGCATCAAAGTGGGTTTTGTATTAGTGACCTGTTCATCGTGTGTTTGGGGGTGGCCGGTTTGGGTGCTCTGTGTGTGTTATTTGGAGGAAAGCAAAGGTGAGAGCTACATTACCCACATCAGTTAACAACTGAGGCAGCGTTAGCCATTTGCCAGTGAGGCTGTCAGGTGCACAACAGCAGAGGTGCAGAGAAAATACTGTACCTGCTCCCTGCCTGGGGCATAGCCACGGTCCAGAATATTAATTAATATTAATATTATTCAAGACTTTGAAATTCTAAAATATTAAAATAGTCCAATTTATTCCATTTTGCAAGTCTTGCAGTGGTTGTGGTCTGGCTTGTGGGTGAAGTATGGGATTTGATGGGAAAAGAGCCACAGTCAGAGCTGCTTGGAGAAGAGCACTTCAAGATACACTGACCAATGGAATGAGATCAAAAGCTACCATTTTAAATCTAAATAAAAATTAGTTTAATAGTAGCTCATAATAAAGAAATACCAGAGTAAAGCAGTATAGGAGAAGAACAGCAAGTGTTCAGGCTGGCTATGAAACAAGATGACACTGAAAAAACCCATAAATTTAATTTATATATGAAGCAGATCTTGAAGCACGCAGAGTTTGCCAGTGGAAAAGTTTGTTGATGACACACATATGAGACCTTCCATGTGAAGAGAGATTTCACTGTTTTCTGAGAAATTGGAGAGTAAACAGTGTTTCTCGCTTGGTTTTTGGAGTGTAGACTTGACCTTGAACTAACCCTCATCAGTGACAAGGTTCTTTGATCCCACAGATTTTGAGGGAATGGGAAATGGGAAGCAGGCTTAAAAATGTCCCGATTTGGTCTGTGTAATGGCACCTCTATAGAGATGCCACTGGATGCTGCAAATGAGAACTTACCCCCTTGGCTACACTTCTGAAATGTAGAAGGGCCAACTTCTCTGTGTTATTCCACTAATATAAATTTCAGCTGAAAGCACAGAAATTCACTGCAGTTCTGCTGGTGTAACTGTGAGCAGTGGAAAAGCAGGATTTTTATTAACTTTGACTAACATTCATGTCTGGCTGACTTTTTTTTTTTCTCTGAAAGCATGGAGAGGGTGCTACTGAGTGTTGGCAGCACTTAAATATTTATTTCTGTTTGCAAGTGTATGCAAATCTGCTCCCAGGTCTTTGCACAGTGAATAGGGGATGCCCAGCTGCAGTCAGTGGCACTCAGTTTATAGCAAGAACAAGTCTGGCAGTTGAAATCCTCCTAAATCACGTTAGGATGGCTGATTCACTGCCTGCTATAGAGCAGCTAGGCCAGGAGACTGTTTTCTGGCAGTTCAGTGAAATGCATCCACGTGACTCTCCATGCTGTAAAAACCATGGGTATCTTGTGCAAAAAGATTTGGAATTCTTTATTTGAAAGAATAACAATAGGAATGGTGAGTTCATTCTGTAGGATTGAACAATAGATACTTTTTGATAGGAAAATCCTAACTGAAATAAAAGCTTTCCTGATTCAAGGTGCAGAGAGGCCAATCAGACTGCTCACATAATACTCTGGTTGGCTGCTGTGGGGCAGCTCACACTGGAAACTAGAGCATCACAGAGCTGTGTGGGACTTGGTTCAGGTGTGTAGTTCAGGGGGACTTGCCTTTCGCAGAGAGAAACGACTTTCAACAGACAGTTGATGGGAATGGAGTCCCTGATGCTTTGATTATTGTTTTAGTAAAGGGATTTATGAGTCACATGGAATAGATAAGCCCAAGAGCCTTCACATGAGTGGAGGGAGAAGACCAGTGAAGCAGTTTGTCACAGAGGCAGATCTGTCACTGGTAGATCTTTTCCTTTTCCAAGGGGACTTGGCACCAGAAAGGCTGGGTTTAGCCATGGGTCTATACGAGCAAGAAATCCTGGTGAGACCAGAGCATGTTCTGGTGGCCTGGGAAGTCAATATGAGTCTTCCCATCAGCCCTGACAGGCTTTGGACAGGATCTCTATGCTGGGAGAGCTAGAACAATGCTGATTAAATTGTTTATACTGTATCTAACTCGCCGGAACGTTAACCACTTCTCGCTCAGCAAGTTCAACCCCGTCTGGCCCGAGCCCAGTACGTCCCGAGAAGGGGTTTAGTGGGAAGGGAGATGGTCCAGTCCCTGACATACCTGAGCCTCGTGTCCACCAGACTCACTGATGAGTCTAGCAGCACATGAGGGCTCCTGAGCTTTTAGTCCTTAATGAAAGGTAGCATTGTGAAGCTGCTTTGATGCACTCTGTACAGTACAACTGCATAGAAATCACAATAAAATCTAAAAAACCCCAAAACCA
>JANHGN010018161.1:0-13674 GCA_024605025.1 Megaceryle maxima
CATGAGGAAAAACTTCACTATGAGAGTGACAGAGCCTGGAACAGGCTGCCCAGGGAGGTGGTGGAGTCTCCTTCTCTGGAGACTTTCCAGACCCACCTGGATCTGTTCCTTTGTGGCCTGCCCTGGGTGTTCCTGCATTGGCGGGGGGGTTGGACTCGATGATCTCTGGAGGTCCCTTTGAAACCCCTACTATTCTATGATTGTTTCATTTGAATTTATTTTGAATAATCCTGCAGTTATTTTGCAGTTCTGCCTTTATAAACTACTGTAATATTATAACCCTTGAGAATTTCTGCCAAGTGTTCAAAACTGTTATTTGTCAGAGACATCAAGCCTGAAAAATACAAATTTTTTTAGCACTAATTTTATTTCCCTCGAGTAACAAAATGTAGGAAACTAAAAGTGATTATTAACATTGAAGTAAAAGGAACACAGTCAAATGATTATGATGAGTAAACTTGACTTTGCTTCTTCAGTGTTAAAAGATTTTTTTCCTCTTTTTTTAAAAGACAAAATCAAATAGCTTAAGATTCAAGCCGATTTTGATGTGGATTAAAAGAAAATCATCCTATACAGGTTTGGAGCCTGATACTCCTCAGATTAAATGTAAATGAAGATGCTGGAAATGTTGTAGTGTAACACTGTGTCCCTTGTGAGGATGATAAGGCCGGTTAGTGGCAATATAGAAAAGATTATGGCAGTTTCACCCATGGGAAGCAGATATAGTTATTTTAGTCTGTGCAGCATATCTCACCACACTTTACTTCAGAGACTACAGTCAGTAGAGTAAATATACACATACAAAAAAGGTCACATAGAAAAAAATTATAATTACCTAAGGCAATTATTATCATTTCCAGTTTCTAGTGTTCAAAACATTTGAAGATGAGAATGCAGAGCTGCACACCTCAGATCAAAAGCATGGCAGATGGGCCTATGAAATTCATCACTCAGTAAGAAAAAGGGAATGTAACATCAGGAAAAATTTAGTCCTGCTGAGAGTGGAGATGGCTTCCCCTCAGTCTCTCCAGTAAATCTGTATTTGAAAGATGGTCATTACGATTTTTTGATATGGGAAGAACAGTAGTCTTGCAATTAAATCATTTAACTCTGCATCAAGGGTCTCAGATTTATTTCTAGATTATTTTTTCCCCTTGCACTGGGTGAGTAGTATAATTGCTCTGCTTCTTTGAAAAAAAAAAAACCAAACAACTTTTGTTTCCAGTTTGTCACCATTAAAAAAGAGTTGTCACTAGACTAGTTTTTGATATCATTACAGTTTGCCCAGGTTCTCTTTTCTACCTAAGCTCCACATAGTGCAGGAATAGACTTGGGTAATTAGAAGCAGTAATAATACTTTAATCCTTAAGACTCAATGGTGTAGTTACTGCCTCAGTAGTGTGTGGTCCAGCTGTAGATACATCACTAAGTCAGGGTCCAGTGCAATGTAGAAATACTCAAAATATCTGTGGAGGAACTAGACTGGGTAAATTACTTAAAGCAGTAAAATTTAGCAGATTTTGAATTTTCAGCTGTGGAAACTGCACAAACCCCCCCCCCTTATTTACTAACATTTTCAGATAGAAAAAAGTGCCAGCTTAAAGAAAATCTATCTTTGAATTGACCATCCATGTGCATGGGGACACGTTGCCTGATCTGATTGTGTAAGCTCTAGCAGATGTAGTATATTAATTTCTTACACTGAAAAATGGAGAAAATATATTTTCTTCAATCTGAGTTGCAGCGTACCCTGGAGAGGGATGAACGTGAAGCTTGGACAAGACTATGGATGCATTACTTTGGAAATATATTGACACCCAGTGATTTGCAGTCAATGAGATGCTCTATATGAGGGAGTAGAATACCATTAGTGCAGCTGTGCCACTTTCTCCTCTGCCTAAAATAATTGGTGATATTGCCATTGACTTGTAGGTGTTGGAACAACCTCACTCCCTCTAAACTGATGCTATTTCTGATCACAAGGAACCATGCCCAGGAAATGCTTCTGTGCTGGTCATATACATGCTTTTGTTCTTATCTGCCTTGTGTGTGATTGTAGGGGAATATTCAGGTCTTTTAGTGTCAGTACAGACTAAACTATAATATGTTTATTTTGCATAGCTTAGTGAAGTGAAGGCCTTCAAAAATATGCAAAAACAGCTGCATAAAAAAGTGAGATCCTAAAGTCTGTGTGGCTTGCAGAAGTCCATTGCAGGTCTGATTAAAGTTTGAAGCATATTTGTGTAAAATAATGGCAAAAAAATAATCCAAGTATTGCAATATCTTACGTAATGAACCCCCACTTAGAAGTACACAGACACCTGTTTGGTTGGAGCTGCTATATGAGATCATTTTGGGTATAAAACCCAGTAGGAAATTAGCAGCAACAGAAACCACAGAATTCTATATTAGTTCTTTTTAATTTAAATGAAGAGTTGGGTACCTAAGAAAAACTTAGTCTGATTTACACTGCTTGCTCTATTTTCCTCCTTTGAAGTGTCAGAGAAAAAACCATGGCAAAAGTGAAGTATAGGGATGGATGCAAATGTAGGACAGAAATGCAAAGCTATTAAATTGGTTTTTGAGATGAAACAAAATATTTCATTGTGAGGGGAGATTAATGGTAGTTTGAAGTCACTTGTATTTGGATTACTTTGCTCTTGCATATAAATTAAACAAAGCAGAACCGATCAATTTCAAGTATTTCTTTGAGCATCAGAGCTTGTAAACTTGCACCGGTGAATAAATGCAAATAGTTGGCACTGAAGCCTAGGGCCTAGTGCTGCTTCTGAATTCACTTGTAGAACCTCAAACTGTCTTTACTGATGTGGGTCTGGCATCTGCTCTGTACAGTAGGCATCACCTAGCACATCTGTGTAGTTGAAACACGGCTGTTTCTGCAACTGTAGCATGTGCAGAAGCTGGAACCGTACAGTAACGAAGGTACTTCTTGAGATCATCTCATCCAGCCCCTGCTCAAATCAGGGATGGCCTAGGACATTTGCTCAGGACCTTGTCCAGTCAAGTTTTCAATACTTTCAATGATCAGATGGATAAGGTGTTCCCATGCCTGACTGCTTTCATTATGATATTTTTCCTGTGTCTGTCACTCATCATACTGTACACCACCAAGAACAGCCTGACTTAGTTGTCTCTCTGCTCTGCTAGGCAGCATCTCCAGCTAGATCACCATTGAAAACTGAGCAAACCTGCTTCTCAGCTGCACTCTGCATGTCATGACCTTCAGCCTACTCTTCATCAGTGTACTGAATGCTGCACTCATTTCAGTGTGGCATCTCTGTGTCTCTAAGCTTCCATTATATGCCAAAGGGAAAGGATGATTTTGGTTTTTCTGGCTTATACCTGCAATATCCCTTCACTGAGATGTGTAAGGAGCAAGAAAGTAAGTAACAGAGTATGCAGCCTGAAGCAGCTCTTCCAGCTTGTTTCTGCTACTTAGTGCAAGAGTTTCACAGCACAAGGAATTGTATGTCTGTAACACAGGTGTTTTTTTATTTCAAAACAAGCTGCTTCGAAATTACTACAACAGAGTTGTAATAATTTGTCTGAATGATCTAGGACAAATTGAGCTTGCTAGGAAGCCAAATGTTTGGGGTTTTTTTTGTCTAGGGAGCTGAGAGAGGGATTGAATTTAGATCTAGTTGTGTAAGAGTACAGAAATACTTAGGTAAGACACTTACATATTCATAATTGTGTCCTACTACTACATTTGCAGAGGTAGATCATGTGTAACAGTGAAAACATTCAGTTTAAACTAAAATGCTGTAATCAGAAGTGTAGGATTTTATGTGATGTCAGAACCCCAAAAAGTTAAACTTTCCCCTCTAAGTGAAACTCCTTTGTAATAGGAAAAAAAATACCCAAAATATCCACACACAGATTTAGTGGCTTTATAGATAGAGGTAAGCACAGCCCTGTTGTGAATACTGAACTGTGCCTCCTATAACACTCCCAAAGCCAAGAACTGCATGGTGCAGGCCAGCAAGCATCTTTTCATGCAGTTTTGGCAGAGGCAGTTTAGTTTTCCTCAACTTCCTGAAGCCTCAGGGATAAACTTCAGCCTCCTTTGTCTTGATTTCTCTCTTCTCTCTCTTATCCCATGCAAAGTGCTTCAGAAAGCAAGACATCCAAATTAATACAAAAAGTTCCTGTTTCCTTGAAGAAAAAGTATCAGGTAAAAGAGAAATAGTGCTTATAGCCCTACATTTTGTAAATTAGGCTCCTAGCTAGCTATTCTATTACACCTTGCATCACCAATATAGATGAACAACCTTCGCTTCAATAGATATTTTGTGGGCTGCATGAAACATCTGCAGCGATTGAAATGAAAGTTAAACTGATTAAACATTTTCCCCTTTCTCCCTATGTTGTTTGCAAAAGGTCAATGTGCATATTAGAAAAGTCTCCTGGAAATCCAGAAAGGTAAAAAGCAGAGCCTGCATGCAGAGATATGTAATTGAATACAGAATACAATTAAACATAGGACACTTCTTGTTTAAGTTGTCCTGTTATTACATTTGTAAATCTATTATTTTCTTCTCTCCACTCTATGACAGTCTCATGTCTCTTCAAACTGTTAATGAAACTTGTAATCTAAGAGTAATTAATTCAAATTTTAAAATTCTGAACCACTGAAACAAGGATAATACAGAGTCTATATGGGACCAAGCAATTCTGGATACAAAAAGAAACTTTAATACACTTTCACAAAAACTCTGCCTGGAGGTTGGATTCAACAGTGGAAAATCTCAACTGTGAGTTGTCAGGACCTAACCTGAGGTTTACAAGCACATGGCAAGTGCTGGATGCCTAAATAGGCCAACAGATTGTGCCACACAGTAGGAGCTTGCAGAAATTCTGCCTTACCTGAGCTGGGGCAATGAGGATGTGCATTTGTGCAGGACTGGATGGATCCATCCCTGTCTCCTTTAATGGAAGCCAAAGTGATATTATTCAGGACGTGTAACAGATCTGTGGTTACCAAAGTGAGTTTAAGGTCTATGGACTCCTTGGTACTGTGTGGTCTAGAGAAGTCTACTGCATTACGGGACAGCACCAGTACAGACAGGGTAGAGGGCAGTGGTGGTGTTTTATCTCCTTTCTGCCCAGTCTGAACCTTTATGCAGCTGGGATAACAAGGTTCAAGGGATTGTAAAAGATGACCAGAATAAGGAAGCATGACTTTGCATTAAGGTTAGGGTACACAGTGGGGAAAGGGCAGGTGCTAGTCCCCACTCCTTGCTTCTAAGGGTGTTTCATCCATTTTAAAGCAAGCAGTTACTAAACAAAGCCCCCATATACTCATGAGAACAGTTTGGTAACTAGACCTCTTCTTTTGTGGGGCAGTTCCCTAGACTGACCTGTATGGTGATTAGGTTAGCATTATGGAAAATAGGAACTTAATTTCTCTTTGATATTTGGAAAGCCCAGGTGTTCTGCTCCCTAGACAGAAGTTCTGGGCTAGCATGTGAGGCAGGTAACCCTCCTTTCTCTTTATGCCATGTATTTGATGGGAACAGCTAAAACTGTTATGCTCTGTATGAACTACACTAGTTGTTAGCATTTCTGTGGGGTTGAGGTGCTTAGCCTGTTAACCCAAACAGGCCTGCACGTGAAACAGGGAGCGCAGTTGTTGGCACAGATAGCAAACCAAGTGTTCAGAGTAGCAATAAGCAGTAGCAAAATGTAAGTAACTCAGATTCTTCTCAACGTTAGGAGTTTGCATTTCTTACTTAGGTGCTTCCATACCAACTAATTTTCCCTCGGTGCCTAAAGCTTTAAAAAAAAAAAAAAATCAGAAGCAATGCAGGCTACTCCTTTCATCCTAAAGAATGTGAAGAATGAGGAATTCCTAATTGTGAAAGTGTTGCAGAAAGAAACACTGCAAACTGAGGTGGAATGCCATGAGGTTTCAGGTAGTATGTTAGCATTGGATTAGGTAAGTGCATGAAACTTCTCTGCTCACACCTTGTTCCTTTTGTCTCAGTAGGGGTGACAGGGATGATAGTAGCAGTAGCAAATAAACAATGCTCCCAGAACTCTTTCCTTTTAAAGAAAGAATATTTAATTATTGTCTGGGTCTGTTCCAGCTATGGCACAACCAAAGGCCATTCTTCTCTTAATGCAAGAACAGTAGGACTAAGAAGCAGGGAAAGATAACCAAGAGCTTTTGGTTTTTCGGAGAGTTTCTAAAACTAGACTGGAAACTGAGCTAGCTTCCCAGATGTCATGGTGTTGCATCTGCTTTCTCAGACTTCCATTCTGACAATTCTGGTTGGTTTCAGCAAGACCTGGAAATTGGCACCACTGATGTGGGTGAAACAGCATTCAACTCTAACCGTGTAGGTAGAAGCATTGCAAATTAAAGTGAGAACATCACAGACAATGGTGATTCATTTAATTTACAGCCTGCATTTCCAGGCACAGTGGTTTGCAGTCATTTTTATCATATGATGAATTTTGGATTTGTACTTTCTGAATTTTTCCCTATATGTTTTTCTTTGTATTTTTGCTAAGCTATTGCTTGGTGTTTCCTTCACATGAGGAGATATCACAAAGAATCAGTTAAATTTCTGGGCTTTATTCATTTGTAAGAGTATTTATATGGGCAGACCATCTTGGTGATGATGAAGAAAACTGTCCAAATCCTGTGAAGTATTGAAAGGATGTTCTTCCATCTACAAAAGCCTGTGAAAAGCAGTGTTTTGATTGTCAAGGTTGTTGACTGTCAGCTCACCCCCTCCTGACCACTGTTCCCTCTTAGCATTCTTCTTTCCCTCACCGTGTTTATCTCCCATGCATATTGTTCATTTTTATTTCTCCTGTCCTTTCTTAGACTGAGTTTTTCACAATGAAAGACATGACTTCTGTTTGTTCACAGTGCAGTTTTCCACCATTTGTTCATTTAAATGTTTTACTGTCACTTATGAAGATTACAAGGAGATTTTCTTGCCTTCGTTTTTTCTCTAATTCCAATTTAATGTTTCCATACCTCCCTCTCTCTGCCTAGCAATGACTAATTCCTTTTTTTTTTCCTCAAAATAGGGTAAGAAAGTGGTGTCCTAGTGCTAGAAAAGGTGGAGAGGATTTTGTGTAAATTGAAAAGTAAAATAGCTGCTATTAAAAACGTACTGCACTGCAGTGTCCCATCAGTTACGCATAATTGCCATTTCAGCTTATTGTAGCTCAAACTGTTTGGATGAGACTGAAATGATGAATATGCACGGTTCCACCTTGCCTGCAGTGAAAGTATGATGACAAGCAGATTAGCCTTCCTCATCAGCATGGTTAATTAATTTTTATACTCTCTGAATACAGTAGTTTATCTAAAATAACAATTGAGGGGAAACAAAGCTAACCCTTTTTAGGGTTGGTTTACACAGGAACATTCAGAAGTATTGAAGAAGGCTGGAGATTCTGAAGGCAATGCTAATGTTCTAAGGATTATTCTGCAGTTAATTAAAACTGTTTTACTCTTCAGTCTCTTCAGTGAAGGAGTTTGTGCAGGGATTTGATGTGCACTAAAGATGAGAACTGAAGGTGTTTGCCTTAGAGTTTTGAATATTGAACATACAGTCTGTAAAATATAAGCAAGTACCAATAATGTAATACTTAATGTAAAGCTTTATTTTTATAATCAGGAAAAACACCGAGCTATTATTTGATGTAGAGTTAAGTAGAAAATTCTTGTGAGCCTAAGAATTCAGTGGGATTATAAAGGAATGCAAATGCATCTGTCCCTAAGCTCCAACTGGCAGGAAGCATGCTGCTGGTGATAGCATTTATCTGTGGTAGCATGTATTCATTAATAGAAGTTTGCTAGTATTTCAGAATATTCATATGGGACCATACAAAAAAGTAGTTTATCCTGATATCCTGTAATTGAGAATAATCAAAAGTTGTATGGAAAAGTTGTATGAAGAGTGAAAGCAGAAATAACAACACATTGCATTTCCCCTGATGATTTATCTTTAAGACTCTACAATTTTTATTAGATCAATCCAAATATAATTCCTGTGCAGTTCCTGACTGACCCTCAGTGGTTTTTCTTTTGTGAATCTTGTCCAGTCTTCCACCAAAACCAAAATGTTTAAAAGGATGCTGTCCTTCACTAGATTCTACAGCTAAACACAACAAACAGAGGTGGATGTAGAGATTTCCATATACATAGGAAAAGCAGAAATGCAGACACTTAATATAAGGAACCACATCTGTTTTTTTTCTTTGTTTCAAATTATTTTCCATCAGGGTGTGGAGTATGCAGTTTCTTTGAATTTATGAACATCAGAAAGCAATGAACATTTTTGTTGCTTATACCATACTGAGTATTTTGGAAGACTTGGTAACACTGCCACTGTTCAGGGTGTCTTGTCATTGGTACAACAAATTCCAAGAGAGATACTTTTTAATGATAGTTTTAGAATTATGATTTTTATTTGCAACCAGTTTGGAATCCAAGTTTCTACCATATGGCAGAGAAAGGAATTGTGAACTGTATGCATCCAGCACCGGGACTGTGTTCCTGAGGAAAACCAGTTGGCTTTTTTTATACTGGCCAGAAGGTGTCAATACCCCAAAGTGAAGAAATTGCTCATCAGCCAGTTACAGTTAGAGTGAGGCTGGAAGGGGGAATATATGTATTTTGGATGTCTCACTTTGAAAGCTGACTTTCTGAAGATCTGTGCTTCATCACCACCAGAAAGGAAGCTGTCCCCTGAGAGAAACAGGGGAAGGGAAATTAAGTAACCCAAAAGGAGGTACCTCTTAGTTTATTTTCCCACTGATCCTAGGAATAGCATTTTTATTCCCAGTCCCCAGAACTCCAAAGCTCTGTGGTCTCAAACTTCAGCCTTCAAGCCTCTGTGCTCCCTAGTCAGTCTGGCTGACTCCACCCAACCACTGGAAAAGTGGGTAAGAGTGGGATATGGGCTGTTTTGATTAGTGAAATAGACTTTAATCAAAGTTGTTGAAGTGCAATTGGACCCTATCATTTTTTCTCCTAAAGGTGTTATTCTGATAAATATTAATGGATATTTTTCTAAGATCACAACACTTGATAGCTGCTTAAAGTAAAAGTCCAAAGTGAAATTATTTTCAACACAATTTCAGAATTTGTGATCATGTGTAAGGTATTTTTGGACCCATTTTAGGCTTTCATGAAATAGAATCTTGTAATATTTTGTGTAGTTGTGCAACATGTCCTCCATAGGTTAGGCTTTGTAACAATCAATTAATAGTAAAAATATCCATCTTTCCATATTGCTACAGATTAATCATTATGAGTACAGACTGCATAGCTCTTCAAAAGATATGTGATGCCTTAGGATATTTATCCTTTTTTTTTTCTCCCTGCTTTCCCCAGAAGTAGTTCCTACAGAATATACCCTACTGTTTTAAATGCTGCATAACCATAATAATTATGTAGTTGTAACCATTGCATTCTTTCTCCCTTTTTTTTCCCTTACATAGCTCTTAGGGTGGGACATTTTACTTTGGAGTAGTGTTTTGGTTTGGTTTTTTTAATCTCTGATAATAAGCAAAGGCTTGTTAAAAGTTGCCATAATTTAGGAAAATATAAAATTTATCATATTACTCATATAGTAGTGATCTCTACCACTCGTGCTGAAATTGACTGAAACAGAATGTTTTGAGCTACTGAAATTCTGATCTGATCTTGCTACCAGCTGCTATTTTACAGTGAGATGGTGAAAACTAGGAATTTTCATACTCCATTTTTAATTTAATCAAGTATTGTTAGTTGGCATCACGTGTTAGACACTATTTCCATCAGAAGAAACTTAAACAACAACCTGAAAGATTAAAAACCTGTACCTCTTGAAGATAATAATCTTAGTGAATTTTAACAGATTGCTTTAGCAGATGGAGATGTGATAGTACAATAAATTACATTAACATGCTCTCAGACAGAGATACCATGTTTGCCACAGTGATTTGCATTAACATGATTGGAGACAGATTTGATTCCTCAAATAATTGGAAATAGCATTTTATAAATACATTTTGCCTTGTGACTTCTTCAGATAAGTGTCAGTTTAGAGTGGGGCAACAGGACAAAACCACTATTTTGCCATAACCACCTGTAAACACTGATACACAGGATCCTTCATGGTACCACAGCAACACTGTGTACTAATACATACAGAAAATAAATCCCGATTTTTAGTACAGAGTAGTGGAAAATAAGCTACTTTTGATTCACTGTAATAGATAAATTTGGGTACTGGACATACCATCTGCACCTTTGCATGTCTATATAGCCCTCTACCACTGCCTCTAGGAAAGACTCATCCACTTTAATTGGTTGTTGGAAAGCACTCTGAAAAGAAATTGAATCATCTCTACTGTGTGTTGATGCTAATCTTCAGCCAGAGGACTCTGGGTGCAACTTAGCTGTCCCCCAGTGTTGTGTATGGGATCTTTGAAACATGTTTATGAAGGTATCTGCTGTACTACAGAGATGTCTGAATCTCTGTGGACTACCTGAAATAGCTGTGATCCCAAGAAGTCCTTATGCTAGTCTAAAATCAGAATAGAACATACAGAACATATAAGCAATAAACAAACCTAATAAAGCTGCATTGGGAGAAAAGGAAGCAGCCATGTGAAGCTTTACAGAGAAGCTTTCAAGTTCTGCTCCTCCAGTTATAGGATTTGAGATATGTAAGCAAAAGACTGAAGTTGCTGCTGTGGAGCTTCAAAGGGACTTTTATGGTCAGAGGGTTAGCGGCCAGCCTTGGAGAAAATGCTTCAGGGATATTTCAGGAGAGTAACTTGAGGCTGTGGTCAGATGATATCAATTGATTGGACTCAAAGCAGATCTATAAGCAACAACCAGAAGAGTTTAGGAGATGTCTTTCTTTGGACTATGAAGCCTTAACTTCTTAAATCCAAATCTGCCTGAAGCAGCTAAAGATACTAATATTTCCTCCTATATGAAATAAAATCCTATATGAAAAAATCCTATATGATATAAAATCTTCGACACAGGGCCTTCTGTGTGTCTTTTAGAGAAGTTGTTACTGTACATTGAGTGATACTGAGTGATATGTTAGGCTGGTTGGAAAGAGGCAGCATTTTAATGCAGGGCTCCATGAAAGTCCTAAACTTTCCAAAATGCTGCCAAAAAGGCCGTGTGTGCTTCCACATGGTAACACTTGTCTGGGTTTTTTTTCTTTAACCTAGACATGTGTGCTTTAACTTTTAAATTTGGAGGTTATAATGCTATACAGTTGTAAATTAGAACATGTCAGGATTAAGATTGCTTTTTAATTCTTCACTGTGTAGTATAAGGTTCTGGCTAATTTTGTGATGGTTCAGGATTGTAGCATCTATGAAGGAGACTTCAGTCTGTGGCTTCCCTACCTTAATTATAAAGAATCAGATGGCATTGCAAGTGCAGCCTCCTTCCAGATTACATTAATTTCACCTTGGAGAAGTGACTGCTAATTCTGCCTTGTTCACAGAGCTCCTTTTGATGTTAGGCAGGCCATGAAAACCAATCTTATTTTGATCCCCAAATGTCTCATGCTTTGTCTCCTGAGGGCTGACTGAAGGTGGTCTTAAGGCTGTGAGCTCAGTGGACTCACTTGGGTTCTGTGAGGATGTTAAGAGGTGAGTCAAGTATTTAGTACATCAAACCAGGGATGTGGATTTGTGGAGATTTGGCTGGGATATCTCATTGCCTTCTCTGGCTGTCTAGTTCAGTCAGGGGCAATTGGACAAAATGAGATATCACTTGTCAAATGCCTTTTAGAAGAGCATCACAAGACAGTTAGAAGAATTTAATCATCCTCTTCAGAGCAGAGTTTTAAGGTTAGTGAATTAAATATTGCTAGCATACATTTTTCATTTCTTGCAAAACAAGACATGGTTTATATGCACACTCAGTTTGTACTCTCCTTTTGGAATCAGAGACAGATATCCTGAGGACCAAGAGCTCTTGTCACTATACACAGGGATCTTACAGGAGATCTTAATTATGTACTTTCCTTATTTTTAGAGTGTTTTACTGTGCTTATTAATTCTTAGTTTTTCCTGTGAAGGGAGGTGGGATGCCATTTACAAGCAGTTAAATTTAATGGACCATTTTCAAGAAATGGAATAGCAGTGGCTGTCTACCACATGAATTTGGCATGATCAGGATATATTCCTTGTTCAGTAGTGCAATTCTGGCTTTCTACATCATCCAGAAGAGACTTGGATCACTTGATCCTGTCTTTTGATGTAATCATCCTTTAGGAATATGGCTGAGCTGCAGCAGTGATCTCATGTTGTAAGTGACAGAACTTTCAGATCTTTGATTTTGGATACAAGTCCCTTTAGTCTCTTTGTAATTTTTTCTTTTAAGAATATGAGAAAAGGCTATACTCTTATACAGAAAGCCAAAGTCCTTCTAGGCATTTTAGCTGTAGAGTCTGCTTACACTGACTGGACTCTTTTGATCAGGGTTTTGCTGGTTGCTCATCAACTTCAGGAGTTGCTCCTTGCTGTGCTGTCTCAGTCCCATTTTTCCCAAAGCCTTCTCAAGAGCTTGCAAGCACAGATCAGTGTGGTTTCTAACACGGTGTTAAAAGCTCCTACATGCTATAGGTGTTGCCTATACTGGAAATTTATACTGATTTAAGATTGGTGCAGTAAGTAAACAAGTCCACTCCCTCATCTCAATTTCTCTTCCCCTATTATAAGTGAATTATTATACACAAGATGCAGTGACATGTGCCCACATTTTGTTCAGTAAATCATCATAACTGAAAGATTGCACCAGTAAAATTTTAGAGAGGGAGGGCCAAAGTTTATCTGAGAATCTGTACTAACATCTCACCAGAAATGGCTGCAGAGCCAATATCATCTGAAGGAAACATCCTTTCTTTGTGTACCCTTCCCACCCATTCTGAGTGAGGGGAGGAAGTGAAATATCTCTCTTTTTTTTTTTCCTTAAATATGTTTTACTTTTAAACAAAGAGATCTTCACTCCTCTAGGTCACAAAAAGTCTTGTTTTCCAGAACTAATACTTCCCAAAGATCTTGCACAGATTGCAGAAGTCACTATGATGTCACTACAATGGTATTCTGCCAAAAATTACAAAAAAAAAAAAATAAATCCAACCCAAAACTTTAAATGTGTTATTGCAAAACTTTAAAGAAAACAGAGAAGGATCAAGAGCAAGTTAAAGAAGTGTTGTATGAAGAGAAACATGTTGATGATTATCTTGAAAAATTCCATTATAGTACATATATATTTTTTTGCATGTAAACAAACATGAGGTAGTATAATGAATCTAGAGACAGTGCTGTTCTTACATTGGGGCCAATAAAAGACAAATATACTGACAAAGAAAGAATGGAAAAGAACTGGAAAGAATGAGGTGCAAAGAGCTTTAAGCCTTGTTTTAGACATGGGATGATACAAAACTAGGAGGAGTGTCTGACACACCAGAAGGCTGCACTTGTCATTCAGTGAGACCTCGATGGGCTGGAGAGTTAAGTGGAAGGGAACTAATGAAGATCAACAAGGGCAAGTACAGAGACCTGCACTGGTGGAGGAATAACCCTGTGCACTTGTTACAAAGCAGCTCCATGGAGAAGGATCTTGGAGTCCTGGTGGACAAGAAGTTAACCATGAGCCAGAAGTGT
>JANHGN010018162.1:0-12345 GCA_024605025.1 Megaceryle maxima
CCTGGCTCCCAGCAGAGGGGTTCCAGCCCTCCCAGCATTGCTGGGGCTCCTCTGGCCCCGCTCCAGCAGGTCCCTGCCTCTGCTGTGCTGAGGACTCCAGAGCTGCCCCAGCACTGCAGGGGAGGTGTCACCAGAGGCAGAATCCCCTCCCTAAGTACTGAATACTGAAAGCTGAAGTAGTAGAACCATTTTATAGGCCTTTTGCTACTGACTGCCATAGAAGAAAGGCAGCTTTCATCCACTTCTGCAGCTGTCAAAAGGCCTTCTCATCAGTTTCCCCAACCCAACGTTCATGGACTATCTCTCAAACCTGGATTTCTTGGAAAGGTTTGGTGTACAAGACAGTTGGGTGGAGCTAAGTGCAGACCTCTGAGCATTATGCTGCAGTGCCCCAGAGGGCCAGAGAAATTTACCTTGTGTAGATGGAGACATTTCATTGTTAGCTGTAAAGCTTAAGCAAAACCCAGGACACTGTAACAGACAATATTATCATGATCTGGATTAAAAATATGATAGATGTTGAAAAATACCTTTCTTATGTGTTACACAAATGGAATTCTAAATGGTAATTCAAAAATAACTATTTTGTCCAAACTGGCAAGTTGTATTTTCTCAGGTTCAGCATCTCATGTAAGTCTTGGGGATCAGGATCAAGTATTGGAAATTTAAACACAGCTACGTTCTTCTCTTCTTTTGTGGACGGATCTCCACTTCCCAGACACCTTCTTTGCCTGCTCAGGATTGGGTTTGGACACAATCATCAAGAGTTTGAACACTTTCTAGAGATGCCACCAGTGCTTCTTTTCCAACAACACTAAATCCCTCACTCTGGTAGAAACACTTCTGACGTAAAATTTTCCTCTTCATATCTTGGCTGCTTTGAAATCTTCCCAATGAATCATAGAATCATTAAGGTTGGAAATGACCTTCAAGATCATCAAGTCCTACTAAATATTATCAGGAAGACTAAACCATGTCCTGAAGTGAAGACACAGCTCAGTGCACCAAGAGACACCTACAAACCAGATCAGCCATTTTCCCACCGAAGCAAGTGGTAGAACACCTTCTTCCATCATTGAGCTAGAGGAAGGTAAAGCTTAGTAAACCCACAAACCTCTCCCTGCATGTGTTTGAGAACTTGGAGTTGGTTGGAGGACTGATCCTTCATTGTATTGATAAGGAGGAGCCAAAGCTAATGTTTGTCTTGCAGATCCCTAAACTCCTGCCTATTCCAAGAATGTGTGGGAAGGAAAAAGAAGAAACTGTTCAAAGTAGGAGCTGCTGCAAAGTTGGGTTTTTTCTCCTCGTTTTCTTTTTTCCTTAGGTGAATTTCAATAAGGTGACCGCCAGGCTCACACAAGCTGCAGCTGCTGTAAATCCAAGCTCAAAATGTCAGAGTCGTAAACTATTTTGATGAAATGCCATCAAAGAAATCATATTTATCGGGATGATTTGTTGATGCTGAATATCCAAACAGTTTGGAGTGCAGTAAAGTTCAGGGGGATGCAGGGATTTATGGCTCTCTGCTGCTGGGGTTGTTAATAATATTTCAGGAGACAAACAAGAATGTTCCAGGGACACGGATGGCTCAGGCAGGAGTGGCATGAGGAGTTTCTTAGTTCTGAAAAGAGCAAAGAGGTCATCAGTGTGTTTACAGTAACAGATCTGTTATCTTAGGAAGCCTCCTGGCCCTGAAGAGAGGAGTTACTCCCCATGGCCTTCCTTTCTGGCTTCTCTGGGGTCTTGTAGGAAACTGAGGCCTTGAGGTGGGCCACAATGTTGGGAAATGCAATCCACTGTTCTCACATTCCCCGAACAGAGGGAGGGCAGGTACTTGTTACCTGTCCTCCATCATACTGAGTATCCTCTGACTTCACTTCTAAAGGAATCCAGTCTTTCCAGAGCATTGGATTTCTTGCTGCTCATGTGAAAACCCTCCCCAGCTTGCTCCAGTCCCTGGAACAAACACTGTCTGAATCATAGGGTCATAGAATCAGAGAATTGTTTTGGGTGGAAGAGACCTTTCAGATCATTGAGTCAATCCATGAAACCAGCACTGCCAGGGCACCACTGACCCATGGCCCTCAGCAGCACAGCTCCATGGCTTTCAAACCCCTCCAGGGATCACAGGGACTCCACCACTGCCCTGGGCAGCCTGGGACAGCCCTGGATAACCCTGGAGTGGTGGGAAGCAATTGTTCCTCAGCTCCAACCTAAACCTCCCTTTTGTTCCAGACTCTTCCCCAGCTCTGTTGATCTTCTTTGGTCACGCTCCAGCCCCTCCATGTCCTTCTGGGAGTGAGGGGCCCAAACCTGACCCCGGGATTTGAGGTGTGGCCTCCCCAGTGCCCAGTCCAGGGGGACAATCCCTGCCCTGCTCCTGCTGACACCCCAGTGCTGACACAAGAGTTTCAGAGAATTGCACAGAGGAATTCTATTATATTCAATTCAAGTCATTCTTTTCCCTTAGTCCCTTTTATTTTCTGCCCTTTTGACCCCTTGCTACCAGACTATAGTATCTAGATGCCTTCCTCCACCTTACTTGTTATTTTGTATTCTACATCCTATTCCTTATCCATTCTGATTGGTGATGTCATTCTGCAGTACTGGCTGCATGTCCCTCAAGAAAGCCCACTACCGTCTTGGATAGACAGTGCGTCATGTCTCAGCAGGACCTGATGTGACCTGGAGCATGGAGAAGGGAAGCAGGTTTGTCCCAGTGAAGGTCTCCAAGGATGCAATGGAATGGAATGAAATGCAATTTACTGCCCGACTACCTGAGCCCTTAGTCACAAATTGGCAGTGCTGGGGTATGGAAGGTGATGGGAAACCTGAATCTTACCCCATTATGAATGCTGTGCACTTCCAGATCTCGGTTTGTCCCATGAGGGAAGTCTTGAAAGCTTTTTGTAGGGAAGGAAGGCATTTTCCACTCAGCTTGAGCATAATCAAAAAGCACCAGCTGCCCTTTTTATTCCTGCCACCAAGGGGTGGTCACCAACAAATGATAGTTTGGAGAGTAGCTGTTGCCACAGCAGGATCCCAGATTATATTTGATCTCAGGTTCTCAGCAAGGGGTGAATGGCCCCATTAAACATAATAAATATGTTTGGGGAGGAATGTTAAGTTGGTCAAATTTCCCATTAGATATGTTAATCGTTTGGGTTTTTTTGTTGGTTTGTTGATTGTTTTTTGTTGTTTTTTTTTTAAGGGATGCCTAATTAAATTGTGCAGTTTGTGGGCTGTGTTGTCTCTCTTTTCTTGGTGGGAAAAACAGCCTCATTGTTGTCAGAAAAACAAAAGCTTCCCTCTCCACTTCTGACAGGTTTTTAACAGCAAAAAGCTGCGATTGTACAAGGGCAAAGAAAAGACACAAACATTTTCCAGCCAGCTGTAGCCTTCTCTTGCAGCAGATTAGAACAGGATTTCATAATGCTGGTGGGAGAAGATTCCCCAAAGTTTTAATTGTCTTTTTATTTTTTTCTTTGTCTTTATTTATTTTATTTATGTATTTATTTTTATTTTACAGCATGACCTTTTGGGTTGGAAATGATTGAAAGTCACTCGGTAAGATCAAGTCTGAGAAACATCTGCTATTGTAAAAGGAAAATATATTGAACAAGGTTTGGGTTTATTTATTTAGTTTTTGTTTTGTTGTTTTGTTTTTTGGGTTTTTTTTAATAAATCCAAATCACTGGCTATTAACAAGATATGGTAATTATGTAAGACCAGGCATCTGAATGGATTTTTATTCCAGGAATTTCTAGACAATGCTGCAAGACAGACTCTTATAATTAAAGGCACACAGCATAGCTACTGTAAAACCCTGAGGGTAGTTGTCTGAGTAGGCTTAGTACATCTACAGCAGGGCTCGTATACAACAGTCCCAACCTGGGACTGAGAGCCTGAAGTTCTGCAGAGTTCAGGAATCATCTCTGTTCACATCTGCAATGATAGGAGCAAAAGCTGGACAGGCACGTAGAGTTGAAATGACAAACCCAAGATCATAGAGTAGCTTGGAAAAAAGTCATCATAGAATCATAGAATCCAAGACTGGTTTGGGTGGGATGGGGGTTTTCTAGGTCATCCAGTCCAACCCCCCTGCAGGGAGCAGGGACATCTGCAACTAGAGCAGGGTGCTCAGAGCCCTGGACAACTACACTTGGAATGGTTCCAAGGATGGCCCATTGACCACCTCTCTGGGCAACCTGGGCCAGGCTCTCACCTGGCATCAAAAATTTCTTCCTTCTAGCTATCTTCTACCTGGAGAGGAGACAGACCCCCCAGCTCATTTCAACCTCCTTTCAGGGAGTGAGAAGGTCTCCTCTGAGCCTCCTTTTCTCCAGACTAAATATCCTCAGGTCCTTCAGGCACTTCTCACCAGACTTGTACTCTAGACAAGCCCATTCCCATGAAGCCTCAGAAAATCTAGAAAAGAGAAATTGTATTTTAAACCAGACTGGGCTCCAAACTAGTTGTTTAACAGACTCTCAGGACCTGCCCAGCTCTTATGGAGGAATCTGGACTCACAAAGCCCAGATCTGGGTAAATGAATCATCATCTGCTCCAGCTCATGTGTTACTCACAAGCCTTCTCCAACCTGGATGCACAAAGCTGTATTAGTGGCAGTACTGATGGGATTTGGTTGATCTCAAACTACTGGGAAACTCCCTTCCCACCCAAAAATCACCCGGGGAGGACAGCTATGGACACCCACAGTGTCATTTTTACAGGTTCCCTATTAAGGACCTAACAACATTTGAATGGAAAACATCCCTTGGTGGAGTATAAATCACCATTTATCACTCCTGAAGAACATCCCCCCCCGCCCAAGTCACTGAGATAATGCACCAGCGTTATGATATTGATCGATGGGTATCTCCTCCCCTCCCTCAGCTCTATCAAACAGGTTGCTCTCTCACGTGTCAGGAATGAAATACTTTGGCACAGGAGGTGAAATTTGGAAAGTGTCCATTCACAAGCTCTTAGCAAGCTGTCCGGTTTTAACCTGATTTTCAGAAGGTATTTTCCTGAGGAGTAATGCTTTCATTCATTTATTTATTTATTTATCACTGCCAGAGTCCTAATTGCACACAAACAATAAATAAAGGGCTTTGTTTGGGGCTTTTAACATTTTTATTTTATGAGGTTTTAGATGACTTCAGGACTGCTTCAGATGAGGTTGTAATCCCTGCTACCAGAGCCAGGAGTGGAATAGCTGTCTTCTGTGATCTTAGACTGATCCTCAGCTCCAGAATATCGAAGTCTTTCACATATTTATTCTATGAGGTAGAGAAACAACCACTTTCAGAAGGAAACAGTAGCAAAAAAGGATAAGGAACTTCACCATTTTCCCAGAGGAGACTTGTCAAGAAAACCGTTTCTCATCTAACACTACGTCTTCAGCCACCCACTCCTGAGGATTTGAAAACCCTTTGCAAACTGGGATGAATTCATCAGACCCCTGGAAGTGGTTTGTTATTTCTGCCCTATTTTCCCAGATGGTGGGTGAGTTGAAATGTGGGAAAATGAACTGAGATGGTCAACAGCACTACAGCAAAGGAGCTACTGAGTTCTTGGGACCAGAAGTGTCCAAACCCTGAGTAAACTGTGAGCTCTCCAACACTCCCACATGGGCCTAAACAGTAAAACCAATTTCCTTGGCCTTCTACAGCATCTCTCAACCAAGACCTTGCCCAAGACTCCACATGGTCTAGTGGCCAATGCCTCTAGTATTATGTCATTTTATTACGAGTGGCAAATGAATCTATCAGTGGCTGTCTTGTCCCATGATCCTTACTATAGCTTGTAAGAGGACTAATTTCAGTGTAAACCCTGCTCTGTACCAACCTCTCTGCATCAAAGCCTGACCTCCACCTTGATGGAGTGGCTTCCAGGCTTTCTTTTCCAAGCTTTCAGAATTTTCCTTTATTGACTGTTTCATGTCCAGATCTCTACAGGGTGAAAACATGGAGAAACAAGGATAGAGGAGGGTTGTGTTGCAACAGGGAAAATGTAGATTTGCTCTCAGGTGAATTTGAACCCTCTTAGGATGTGTCAGTGTCTCCTGATACACATGGGTGAACATGCCACTGAAAGACACAAGGCTCTCCAAAATGTGTCATTGCAGAGTCATGAATTATGTGGCAAAGAAAAAAAAAGAGATGATGCCAGGGCCTCAGATATATGATGACGTCATGATGGCTTGAAGAGTCAAAAGATGTTACAAGGTTTTACAAACGGAGCACTGAGCTCAACAGGGAGAAGTCTTTCTGAGTCTTTCTAATTCTCCTAGGAAAACCTAAGAAGTCTTTCTAGGTCTTCCTAATTCTTCTGGGGAAACCTGCTGTCGAGTTTCCCTGCAAGGTTTTTAATTTCTGCACATGCTCTGTGGAGTCTCACTGGGGACTTTAACCTGGCCCTGCTGGAGGCAACTCCTACCTGATGGAGAATCAAATTCCCACCACTGCTCCACCTCAACAGCCTCCCAGAGTCCATGATATCCTGAAGAAACCTCAGATATGGCTGCCTTCCTATCCATTATTACCCTACACTGCATCCAGCAGCAGAGATGACTGAAAGAAGAGTGACTCTGGTCCCTTGAAAAGGGGCCAGTTCTATCTGGGAGCTCTTTTCTGACATGGGAAAGTGAACCATGTGCAGAATGGTTCATTTAACAAAGGGACCCAAAGCCAGAGAGAGGAATCAGCTGATCTGCCACTGGTATATCTCCAAATTGATTTGAGATGCTGCTAGCTGTCCTCTAGCCAAAGGTATGTGACAGTTGATGGATAGGACCCATACCCTTTCTGTAGAATCACAGAATGGTTTATACTGGAAGGGACCTTAAAGATCATCTCATTTCAACCCCCCTTCCATGAGCAGGGACACCTCCCACTAGACCAGGTTGCTCCAAGCCCCGTCCAACCTGGTTTTGAACACATCCAGGAATAGAACATCCACAGCTTCCCTGGGCAACTTGTTTCAGTGTCTCACCACCCTCAGAGTGAAGAACTGCTGCCTTACATCTGATCTAAATCTACACTCTTTCAAAACCATTATCCCTGCTTCTATCACTACACTCCCCCAAAAAAGTCCCTCCCCATCTTTCCTGTAGGCCCCCTTTAAGTACTAGAAGGCCGTTATAAGGATGTCAGGCAAGTGTGTTTTTCAGGATACGGAGCTTGCAGGGCTGTCAGTCAGCTCCACTTTTAAAGTACACACATAAAATGCTTGGCATGTTTTGAAGAGAACCGTAATCTGTGCAATTTCTTTGAAAAATTATGAACACTGACATTTTACACCTGTAATTATGATAAAAGCTCTCAGCGCCAGCCTGCAACTGTTTCCAGCAAATAAATCATCTTAACCCCTTGCTTTTAGGAATTCAGGGATCAGCCCTCAGCTATAAATTAGCAGCAAGTGATAATAGCTCTGCTCACAGCTGCCATCTCATGCTTTGGAGATGAAATGCACCACAGAGGAAGACAGTGGTCACAGAGCCTCCTCCCCCTGCTCCTGCCACACAGCTCACTAACATGAAGGTAGTTACTCATAAATTATGTCCACGTCTGCAAGCAGTGGGCAAGTGTGGTGAGGGCCCTGGGCTTGTTGAGCCTGGAGAGAAGGAGGCTGAGGGGAGACCTCCTGGCTCTGACAGCTCCTGACAGGAGGCTGGAGCCAGGGGGGGTCAGGCTCTGCTCCCAAGGAACAAGGGACAGCACAAGAGGAACCGGCCTCAAGCTGCCCCAGAGGAACTGGAGGAACAATTTCTTCCCCCCCTTGCAGGGCTGTCCAGGGCTGTCCCAGGCTTCCCAGGGCAGTGGTGGGGTCCCCGTGATCCCTGGAGGGGTTTCCAAGCTGTCTATTGTTTCTGGAGCTGGAAATCCCGAAGTGCTGTCTCCATTAAACCCACAGTACAGTGCTTGCAGGAGACTGTCTGGTCACTTTGGGTGCCAGCAGAAGGAAGGTGTGGGTGTCCTTGCTGGTTTTGGAAGGGGATTGATTCCTCCCATGACCTCCCCAGATTTGGTAGGTGAGTTCCAGTCCCATTTCCCCTTTGGTAATCTGTGGATTTTTCCCAGGGAGAGGAGCTGGAGGGGAGCAGGGGAAAGAGAATTTGAAGCTCCTTACCCCAGTTGAAACACTGATGTTCTAGAGTGCTGGCATAGCAGTGGGGAGAGGAATTCCCTCCTCTGAGAGCCTCCTGAAACAAGATCCTGGAAAACCAGGGCAGATGGCATTAAACTGTATGAAATAAGAACCACGGCTAATGACCCAACGACTTCCCTCCGCGTGCCGACCCTGGGGCTTCGCGTGACATAAAACTGGTCACATCATACAAAACCCCACAGTTGACACGGCTCATAACCGAAGGGAGAGGAGAAGAAGCTGGGAGACATGTGGGGAGAGGGTGGTAAATGCAGGAGAGGGAGGGAGGAGAGCTGCACAGCTTTCCCCAGACCAGGAGAAACCCCAGCGTACCAGGCTAATGGGGTTCCCGTGGAATGTGCTCCTGCCAGGATAATGTTCTGGGCTGTGTTTGTGCACCATATTTCGAGACATCTGACACCACCAAGTGCTTAATGGTGGGTTAGCATAATCCTAGACTCTTTGCGGTCACAGGAGGTGGTGGAGAGGGGTGTGGGGGGGTGGGGGATAGTGTCACAAGTTACTTAAATCACAGGGAAGTAACATTTTCCCTGCAAAATAAATGACCCAGGAGAAATATACACTTGATTCATCTCAGAGATATTTTCTTCTATTTTGTTGTCTTCAAATTACCTGCAGTCGGTGATGCAACTTTGCCCTGGTTTGAGTTAGAACAGGACTCATTCTGCTCGGGGATTTGATTTCCCAGCTCAGGCTCGTCTCACTGACGGTGCTTTCTGAAGCTAACAGCAGATTTCTGCAGACAACTTCTGCTTCTAAAACTAATAATGCTCCATGTTTAGAGTTACCCCTGAAGATCAGGATGCAAAAAGGCTCTTGCTTATATTTGCTCCTATGGAGACCAAGGTCACTGCTAAATCTTGTGGGCCACGTTGGGGTGCAGTAAATAAGGATTTGTGCCTGCAGGGAGGAGCAGACAGCACGGGTGACCCTAAACTGACCAATGAGGAATTCTATCCCATATACATCATATTCAGTATAAAACTGAAAAATCACAAGGATTAAACCCTTCAAACCTGGTGTCCAAGGAAGACTCTGTCCATTGTGTCTTCAACCCAGACTCATGTGTTCCTGAATCCAGCTCCTGAATCCAGTTCCCATCTGTCACTGAGGACAGTCTGGGATTTCCCCAGTGCCTGCTCCACAGCATCAGTGGTGATGGTGATGTAATTGCCATCAGAAGAATGAAATTTGTAGAATCATAGAATGGTTTGTGTTGGAAGGGACCTTTATCAGTTTCCATAGCAAGTAAATAATGTAAAAAAAAAACAAACAAAAAACAAAAAAAAACCTCCAGAGAAGAGACTGGTGCATAACATGGTCCATACCACATGGATTGGTGGCCATGGGTCTGCTAAAATCCCAAGGTCACAGCTCAGGTCTTACCCCAATCTTCTGCAGAGGTGGCAGCTGAGGACAGACCTGCATTAACACTTAACTATTGTGCAGAATAGCATGGGATACAAAACAAGCAAACAAACAAAACATGACCTATCTAGCCTACACAGGAGGATCCATCTGATCAGGAGGAGAAAGTTCTTTGGTGTGAGGGTGTCAGAGGCTGTCCCAGGCTGCCCAGAGAGGTTGTGGAGTCTCCTTGTCTGGAGAGATTCCAAAGGCGCCTGGAGCCTGCGCTGCTGGGCCCCCTGCTCTGGGTGACCCTGCTGGGTGGAGCAGGGGGGTGGCACCAGATCATCTCTAGAGGGCCCTGCCCACCCCTACTGTGCCAGGATTCTGGGATTCAAATAATGAGTGGAAAAGCTGGAAGACAGTGTGTAAACAGACAGACATAGAGATACATCCCTATTTCACCTATTCTAGCTCTGGCTGAGGGTTGACAGCAGAGGAGATGTGTTATTATGCTAACGTGGCCCGTTTGCCAAATTGTAATTACAATCTGCTCTCTGGACTCAGTCTAACAAGTTAATTGACTGCTTCTTGTGGTTTTGGTTCACCACAAGCCTGACTGTCCTCTTAGGTAACACAAACGTGGGTGTGATAAAGCAGCACAGACAAGGCTGCCGAAGTCCATCCAGGAAATCATAGAACCATAAATTGGTTTGGGTTGGAAGAACCTTAAAGATCATTCAGTTCCAAATTCCCTGCCATGGGCAGGGACACCTCCAATTAGACCAGGTTGCTACAAGCCCCATCCAGCCTGGGCCTTGACCACTTCCAGGCGATGGAGCATTTACCACTTCCTTGGGCAACCTGTTCCTGGGTCTCACCACCTTCGCAGTAAAGAATTTCTTCCTAATTGCTAAACTAAATCTCCCCTCTTCCAGTTCGGAGCCATCACCCCTCTTGTCACTACAAACCCTTGGAAAAAGTCCCTCCCCGGGTTTTCTGTAGGTCCCCTTCAGATACTAGAAGGACACAATAAAGTCTCCCCAGAGCCTTCTCCTCTCCAGGCTGAACACCCCCAACTCTCTCAGCCTGGCCTCCCAGCAGAGGGGTTGTAGCCCTCTAAATATTTGTCTTGAGGTCTTTTCACCACCTTTCACCACCTTTTCTGCCCCTGGATTAGCTGCCAAGTAAGTGTCAATAGCTTTCAAGTCTGGTTGAGAAAGAGCAAACTCCACCAATATTTAAATAGCAGGGAAAACCATATTGCCCTTCAAGGACCAGACGGGCAGAACTGGAGCCTGTTTGCTGTAATATTTTACAATATCACTTTTGCCCTGGATTCTAAGTTGGCAGCAGATTCCCCTGCCCGAATCTCAGCATTCTGCGGGTTGTCCAATCATCTCAATCACAGCAGCACACAGAAGCCACCGCTGAGGTCGGAGAGTCTCGATGATGCAAAGCAGCTGCTAAAAGGCAGTTTCAGGCACTGAGAGTCTGCGATATAATCTGAAAAAGCAAAGAAGGCTTGGGAACAGCATGATAATTTGAGATCCTTTATATATGTATGTATAGATATGTAGCTCAAAGTATGTTCTGAAAGAGGTCACTGTGGTGAAGTGGTTTCCCCAGAGGCTCACAGCAAACCAAGGAAACAGGAATGGCCACGCTGGGATGAACAGTGGGTTTTGCGTAGCTTGGTGGATCTTCCCAAACTCTGTCATAATGCCACCTATAGGAGAAGCCTTGTTTACATCGATATGAGTGCATTGCATGACCCCGGACTCGTGCCACAAGTTCATGTCACCACCACCAAGGTGGCTCCCAGTGGGAGAAGACCATGGATATCTCCTGACCTCTGCCTGGTTTTCTTCTGATGGTGCATGTTTGCTTGGGTAAAACCACACCATGGAGTATGCTGTCAGTAGATGCATGTCAATAATTGTGGGGCAGTGCTCAGAGCAGGATCTGAGCCTCTGCAAACACTATTGCTGGTCCTTCTGGCTCCCCAGAAATCCAGAAGGAAGAGGGCTGGGGATAAAACTCCTACCTACCGTGTGCCAATTTGTTAGACCACACTGGGGAAACTGACAAAGTTCTCTATTTGGAAGTGCCTGATTCCTACTGAAACACATCACTTGACTCATGCCTCTTGCACACCCCCTACCCCAGCAGCTCCCCTCCACCACTGGGACTGACAAGCACTGGAGTGGGATTCCCTCTCCACTGCAGAGCAGTCAGAGAGACAGTTCACGCCCCAGAAACACTCACCTACAGCAGAGACGGAGCAGATCAACCTCTCCAAGAGGGCTCCCCACCTTCTTGTGGCTTCCAGGAACACCCAGGCACAGGCACGCACCGAGCACATGCAGCACCCCCCCCCGCCGTGCCCCCCCAACCCGCTGCCCTTTGGCGTGAGGCGTCGGGGCTGGAGTCCGCAGAGGCGGTGGAGACAGAGAGCAGGCTGTGTACAGGGAAACAATTCAGCCTTGTCTTCAGTCACGTTTGGCTTCAGCGCACAGGTCCCCACACGATGCCTGGGGAAGGTCACGGGGGAGGGCAGGAGACAAAAATATTTTGTGTTCTTCCAGCCAGGCTGGAGCAATTTGATGATGGTGACCCCCATCGAATTTAATTTTTAGCTTTACAAGAAACGGGTCATCGGGAGACAGAAGAACCCTATGGAAGGGTGCAGAAGAGAGTTTTTGTCCTTGTCTTCCCCACAAAAGCACAAATAAGTTGAAGGAGGGGACCTCTGCTCCCAGGGCTCTGGGGAGACCCCCCTGCAGTGCTGGGGCAGCTCTGGAGTCCTCAGCACAGCAGAGACAG